>JAJOZX010011037.1:5000-126751 GCA_023014485.1 Bathynomus jamesi
GCCCTGAATTTGTTTTCACTGGAAACTCGGATGCTGCGCGGTCAACTCATCGAGGTTTTCAAGCTTTTACACGGGTTCAACGATGTCGATTTTAGAAACCTGTTTAGTTTAAATGATAACTCAACTCGCAACAATGGTTGGAAGTTGGATTTAAAACCGTTTAGCAGGAATTACTTTATCTATAAGATCTGTGACACGTGGAACAGACTACCTTCAAAAGTTTGTGAACAGTTCCTCTGTGGATCAGTTCAAGTGAAGGTTAGACCGAATCTTGCACACTATTTGAGGGTGTATGAATTTTTCCCTGGCACCCGTTGCCATTGGTACCTCTTCGGTATGGGCCGCAAGGCCTTTTGAGGTTCTCTCTCCTCTCTCTCTCTCTCTCTCTCTCTCCTCTCTCTCTCTCCACGAAGGTCAAGTTGATGGCCCCACATCTAGGCCTGGCCTGGTGGAGAAGAAAGTTGCTCGCGATCTCCATCGCCTATAGCCAGGTCACCCGACTCATCTGGTACCGTTCTAAGCAAGGCGTCAAGACTTCAAGCAGTGATGTTCCTGATGTCATTGAGAAGGTGGTTAAATAATCTTGGCTCCCTGACAACCGAGCTATTCTCCTTCGGAGTTGAGGGTGTCCCTTTTCTGGCCTTTAGTTTCGGAACACTACACATTCTGCCTTTCCTGTTTTCCATGTTACTGGGTTCAGTTTGAGGTTAGCCACCCGGTTTTCTATTTGTATGTGTAAAGTATGGTGTATAACTCTTCTTTCCAGCTAATATGGATTTGATTTACGAAGTCTTTACCAGCAGTTGAGTTCTTTGCAGCCATCAATCTTGGCTGTGAAATTTCTTTGAATTTCTAGTTTATTAATTTCTTCTTTTTTATACGAGGACATCAAAACCGCAGTATTCAAGTTTTTGTATGATTAGTATTTTCAGTAGGTAATCATTACTTTCTCGTCCCTTATTTTAAAGGCTCATTGACTGTCCCACGACTATTTTTTGCTTTGTTATCGCTATATTATGCATTTCAAATTTTCCATCATCGGTCATTATAACCTCTAAATCTATTGTTTTTCCTGTCTATCTGGGGGCATAATAATTAATATGTTTGTTTTAGTTCCTTATTTCTTCCATATCTCAATAGCTGAAATATCTTGGTTTTAAAATTCGTGTCAGTTGTTGTCTTTTAATCATTTGTATATTCTGTTTGTGTCCCTCTGTAGGGGCTCCTCTTCTATATTCTGATTTTTATATCATCAGCAAAGAATGTTACTATACTGTGTTGGTTACTTCATTGTCATTGTCTGTTCGCATGATAATGAATAGGAGTGGAGCTAATACTGTTCCTTGTTGTGCTGAGCAGCGTACTTCCGATTCTGATGATGATATACCATAGATTTTTACGACACGTCGTTCTTCTCCTGTTATTTCCATATGTTTCATTGTTTGACTTGTCGAATGCTTGAGCAAAATATTACATCGTAGTTTTCATTGCTTTCAATTGCGTCTATGATGATGATGTAGTGCTGTATTAGTTGTGATCGGAATCCGTTCTGGTTCTCCTGAATTTTCCCCTCAAAAAGTCGTAGGTTTTCTCTCTGACTATTCTTTGAAATATTTTGGTGATGGGATGTCAGTGACACTGGTCTATAGTTCTTTGCTGGAGATCTCTCCTCCTTTATATATAAGGACAATGTTTGTTCTTTTCAGGATGCTCTGTATTTTCCCTGTGTCCAGGAATCTTCTCCATATCCAATATAGGGGTGTAACTATTTCATTCTTAGTTTTTATCAAGAAGGTGTTCTATTGTCTGGATCTGCAGCTGAATGTGATTTAATTTGTCCTGTAACTCGTTCTATATCTTCTTAGGTAAAATGAAAGTAGTTATACACTCTTGAAATTTCTCTTCAAAGAGGTATTTCTGTCATGTAACGCCTGGTCACTGTTTGAGGTAACAAACCGATTCGTATTGAGCTCTCAATATTTTAGACGTTTTTGTAAATCGTTGTAAGTTCATTATTTTTACTTAAGGGCCCAACAATGGTGCGCTTTCCTGGTTTCCTTTTCGCGAAGCTATAGAAGTATTTTGGGTTTTCCTTTTACTTTTACTGCATCTTCCTCGTCCCCCTCTGAATGGTCCCTAATTAGGGTTCGCAGCTACTCTTTCTTTTGTGGAATATTGTTCACTTTGTCTCGAAATAATTCCTCTTTCCTTTTGGCTGTGCTTTCGGAACATATTTCTTAAAATTTTCCAGTCTTTTCTTCTAAACTTATTAGCATTTCTTCGGTTGTTTTATCCTCCAAGATTGTTTCCCACTCTAACTGGGTATAGGATCTGGATTCTTCTCAATTTATAGTTTTGGAGCTAAGTTTAAAAATCTCAAAATTTGTTCTTTGGTACGAGTATTTTCTTTCAAAATTGTCGCCATATAGTTGGTATCTCGATAATATCGTGATCAGAGATAATATTGGGGATTATTTTTGTCATTAATTAAGTTGTTCGTGAATACCAGATCTAGGCAGTTATTTTTTCCGGTGTCGTCTGTGTTAACATAAATTCATTTGTTAGAGCTATCAGCATTTTTCTCGTTCCTTGTCTTCTCTCGTTCCTTGTCTTCTCTCGTTCCTTGTCTTCTCTCGTTCCTTGTCTTCTCTCGTTCCTTGTCTTCTCTCGTTCCTTGTCTTCTCTCGTTCCTTGTCTTCTCTCGTTCCTTGTCTTCTCTCGTTCCGGTGTGTATATATACACATTTCTTCCCACCCTTTTGTATTTTAAAAATTGGGTATTAAAATCTCCTCAGAGTATTATATTGAGGGATGGGGAGTTTAAGGATTTTATTAGGTTTTGATATCGGCAATTATATCAGAATTTTGCAATTTGAGTGTTCGGAGGTCTGTAGATGACTATTAGATAGTATCACGTTTAGTTTTTCAATTTCTACTGTTAAAAGTTCCACGTGGCTGTTTGATTTACTTATTGTTGCTGCCATATGACTCGCGTATGCATATAGCAATCCACCTTTTTTGTCTTTGTTATGCCGGGTCGTAATAAGTTATAACTATCGTCTTGGAAATTTGTCACGCAACCATGACCGTACATCGTTAGAAAAATGAGGAGGTGCTCCGTCCTGCATGAAATGGAGATTATTAATGTTATTCCATCGCGAAATCATTGGCCATACGCGATTTTTCAACATTTTCGGATATCTTTCAGCATTGTGTCCCAAATGATAAAAGGCCTAAAATGGTTGTGGATGTCATACCAAAACCTCAATAAATACTGAATAATTCAGTTTATTTAATTAAAATTGAGTAGGAAATAGGAAATTATACGAATTTTAAAATAGGGAGTTACTTATCCTACACCCTGTGTATGATATATATATATATATATTGTGTGTGTTATATATATATATATATATATAATATAATATATAATAATATATATATAATATATATATATATAATATAATATATTATATATATATATATATATATATATAATAATATATATATAATATATATAGGAGAAATCCAATGACAAGGAGAAATGTAAATGCCATGAAAAGTCTTCTTTAATGCGCAACGTTTCGAGCAAATACGCTCATCTTCAGGCTGTATGATAACAATGTGAAATTAAAATCAATAATTGAATGAAAAACCAGACAAAGAAAATTTCTATAACCTATTCATAAAGGCAAACTTTAAAAGACTGAAAAAAGAGGGTTAAATTCTAAGTTATACAGATTTACATTTAAAATTAAGAAGCTATTTTTAAATACATATAGTAAATGTGAAATTAATACACTGGAAAAATTAACAATAGTACACTGGAATAATGAAACTAACTAACCTTTCACTGCAATTTCCGAGGCTAGACTGATTTAAGCACAAAACGAGAAAACATAAGATAAGATAAGATAAGATAAGATGGTGAGGGCGATTGGGGAAGGGGGGATTATAAGGAATTGGGGAAGGAGGAGGGATTATAAAAAGTTTAAAGGGACGGCTGATGAGTCAACATTTAACGTAGGGGTCAAAGTTTTAATATAAAGCGATTCCAAAATTCTAAGTGAGTTGGGACAAGTATTACAACCAAGAATTTTAAAATTGTCTAAAGTGACATCAGTTTTACATTTGATACTGTGTTCCCGAATGCTAGAAACTTCTTTAGTTTTTAAAATTTTACCTGTTCGGCCACATTCCCATATGCGAATAAAATCTAGCCCTGAGAGAGCGAACAGTGCTGCCAATGTAATTCCCAAGGAGACACCTAGGGCAGGTAAATAAATATACAACACCGCTACGCAACGAGTCAGGGGTTCGATCCTTCGCTGAGAAAAAGCTACCTAAAGACGTTTTATTAATAAATATGATGCGGAAATCAGTATGATAAAAAAATTTCCTTAACAACTTTGTAAATTTAAGCTTAAATTCCTTATTCAAAGGACCCATTTCAGGTACCAAGAAATATTTTATATCCTTCGGCACTGTAATACAAGGAAGTTGAGGGCTATAAACATTATTTAAGAAGGATCTAATTAGTTTATCTACATATTGAACAGGAAAACTATTATTGGTAAAGTATGATCTTAGATTATTAAATTCATCATTAAGTAAGGTAAAACTAGAGGTCAAATTATATCCTCTGAACAGGAGAGTTTTAATACAAGACATCTTATAGTTGAAATCAGTAAAACTAAAAAAATTCATGCCCAAACCAGTGAAAGTGGGTTTCCTGTAAACTGATGTAGTAATAGAATCACCGTTTTTCGAAATTAAAAGATCTAAAAGGGAAGGGAGCCATTTTTCTCAGTTTCCATTGTATACGTTATATTGGGGTGCAAAGAATTTAGGAAGTTAAAGAATTGTTGCGCTTGTACCGCATTATCAAAGACAGCTATCGAATCATCAACGAAGCGTCGATAGAAAATTGGCTTGAGATGAGTTGGAGATTGACTAAAAATTACACTTTCTAAATGAGTCATAAAAAAATCAGCTGCTAACGGTCCGACAGGTGATCCCATCCCTACACCATCAATTTGTTGGTAAACCTTATTGTTGAAAGTAAAATAGCATTGTTTGAAGACCAATTCTAAAAGTTCCTTAAAATGAGACAATGAAAAACCATGAAAAATATCAACCGAGCTAAAAACCCTATCTAAAATAATGGCAATAGTTTCAGATACAGGTACATTTGTGAAAAGCGACTTTACATCAAAACTGACAAAAAACTTTTTTGAATCGAAGTTCTCACCAAGAAGGTCTTTTTGGAATTCAAACGAGTTATTTATAGTGTAAGCATTTTTCGCAAAGGGTGACAGGAGACTAACAACAAATTTTGCCAATTGAAAGGTGGGTAAGTTATACGAAGCTAAAATAGGACGGAGAGGTGTTCCAACTTTATGGATTTTAGGCAAACAGTATAATTGAGCAAGATTAGCACCAGATGCGAACAACTGAGAGTAAGTATCGTTTTTTATTATCTTTAAGGACTTTAGTCGTGACAGAAATCTATTAACCTGGTCTTCTAACCTTACAATGACTTTATTGACAGGTTCAAGAATTTGTTTGAATTTAGTAAGATCACTTAGGATTTCATTAGTTTTGTTTATGTAGTCCGATTTATTCAAAATAACCACTCCGTTACCCTTGTCCGGTCTAGTCACGACAATCTCCTGGTTCTTTGCCAAATTCTTAATACACTGCAAATCACACTTCCTAAATATGAAAGATTGAAATTTAAGATTTCTAAGTTTATGAAAAAATTCTTGAGTTAAATTTGAGAACTGACATTTGAAATTATTGAATTCACCCACATGGGGAACATTTTTCAAGCCATTAAAAAATTTTTCAAAGTAAAGAAAAAACGAAGGCTTATATATTTGGAACAACGGAAGCTTAAATTGCAAACCAAGTGACAGTAAAAACTTTTCCCGAGGGGACCGGACAAGGGTAACGGAGTGGTTATTTTGAATAAATCGGACTACATAAACAAAACTAATGAAATCCTAAGTGATCTTACTAAATTCAAACAAATTCTTGAACCTGTCAATAAAGTCATTGTAAGGTTAGAAGACCAGGTTAATAGATTTCTGTCACGACTAAAGTCCTTAAAGATAATAAAAAACGATACTTACTCTCAGTTGTTCGCATCTGGTGCTAATCTTGCTCAATTATACTGTTTGCCTAAAATCCATAAAGTTGGAACACCTCTCCGTCCTATTTTAGCTTCGTATAACTTACCCACCTTTCAATTGGCAAAATTTGTTGTTAGTCTCCTGTCACCCTTTGCGAAAAATGCTTACACTATAAATAACTCGTTTGAATTCCAAAAAGACCTTCTTGGTGAGAACTTCGATTCAAAAAAGTTTTTTGTCAGTTTTGATGTAAAGTCGCTTTTCACAAATGTACCTGTATCTGAAACTATTGCCATTATTTTAGATAGGGTTTTTAGCTCGGTTGATATTTTCATGGTTTTTCATTGTCTCATTTTAAGGAACTTTTAGAATTGGTCTTCAAACAATGCTATTTTACTTTCAACAATAAGGTTTACCAACAAATTGATGGTGTAGGGATGGGATCACCTGTCGGACCGTTAGCAGCTGATTTTTTTATGACTCATTTAGAAAGTGTAATTTTTAGTCAATCTCCAACTCATCTCAAGCCAATTTCTATCGACGCTTCGTTGATGATTCGATAGCTGTCTTTGATAATGCGGTACAAGCGCAACAATTCTTAACTTCCTAAATTCTTTGCACCCCAATATAACGTATACAATGGAAACTGAGAAAAATGGCTCCCTTCCCTTTTTAGATCTTTTAATTTCGAAAAACGGTGATTCTATTACTACATCAGTTTACAGGAAACCCACTTTCACTGGTTTGGGCATGAATTTTTTTAGTTTTACTGATTTCAACTATAAGATGTCTTGTATTAAAACTCTCCTGTTCAGAGGATATAATTTGACCTCTAGTTTTACCTTACTTAATGATGAATTTAATAATCTAAGATCATACTTTACCAATAATAGTTTTCCTGTTCAATATGTAGATAAACTAATTAGATCCTTCTTAAATAATGTTTATAGCCCTCAACTTCCTTGTATTACAGTGCCGAAGGATATAAAATATTTCTTGGTACCTGAAATGGGTCCTTTGAATAAGGAATTTAAGCTTAAATTTACAAAGTTGTTAAGGAAATTTTTTTATCATACTGATTTCCGCATCATATTTATTAATAAAACGTCTTTAGGTAGCTTTTTCTCAGCGAAGGATCGAACCCCTGACTCGTTGCGTAGCGGTGTTGTATATTTATTTACCTGCCCTAGGTGTCTCCTTGGGAATTACATTGGCAGCACTGTTCGCTCTCTCAGGGCTAGATTTTATTCGCATATGGGAATAAGTGGCCGAACAGGTAAAATTTTAAAAACTAAAGAAGTTTCTAGCATTCGGGAACACAGTATCAAATGTAAAACTGATGTCACTTTAGACAATTTTAAAATTCTTGGTTGTAATACTTGTCCCAACTCACTTAGAATTTTGGAATCGCTTTATATTAAAACTTTGACCCCTACGTTAAATGTTGACTCATCAGCCGTCCCTTTAAACTTTTATAATCCCTCCTCCTTCCCCAATTCCTTATAATCCCCCCTTCCCCAATCGCCCTCACCATCTTATCTTATCTTATCTTATCTTATGTTTTCTCGTTTTGTGCTTAAATCAGTCTAGCCTCGGAAATTGCAGTGAAAGGTTAGTTAGTTTCATTATTCCAGTGTACTATTGCTAATTTTTCCAGTGTATTAATTTCACATTTACTATATGTATTTAAAAATAGCTTCTTAATTTTAAATGTAAATCTGTATAACTTAGAATTTAACCCTCTTTTTTCAGTCTTTTAAAGTTTGCCTTTATGAATAGGTTATAGAAATTTTCTTTGTCTGGTTTTTCATTCAATTATTGATTTTAATTTCACATTGTTATCATACAGCCTGAAGATGAGCGTATTTGCTCGAAACGTTGCGCATTAAAGAAGACTTTTCATGGCATTTACATTTCTCCTTGTCATTGGATTTCTCCGAAATATTAAATTGAAGCTCTGTAGAAGCAACCCGCATGATATATATATATATATATATATATATATATATATATATATATATATATATATATATATATATATATATATATATATATATATATAAAGCTGAAAGAAACGAACATTTTTTTAAAGTAAATGGACCATGACTGACCTGACCTAAAACTACAAAAATTACTGGCAAAATTCCAGAATCCAAATGCTGTTCGGAAGCAGAGTCCATAATAATTACCTTGACCTAATGTATTACTAAGCTGTTATAGATTGTCTCCTAACTGCGTCGAACTACTGAGTAAAATACTTAAAAACAATGGTGACAGCATATTGGTCATATCGCAAATTACATAGCAGCACGTACGTGCAGTACATACACATATTGACACGTATATACATACCTATAATACAGTTGGCACATTTGTTTTCCTTTATTTCAAGACTTCTCCAACTTTTCTCATCCTTCACAAAGTTACTCGTTGTTAAATAATTTTCCTTCCCTGTATGTAAGTAACGCTTGATGTATATTAATATACTTATTTAAGAGACGTTACACGTGTTCTATCTATCTATCTATCTATCTATCTATCTATCTGTCTATCTATCTATCTATCTATTCTATTAATGATTTCAGTTGATGACTTTTCCAATTTTCTCTCTCGCTTTTATAATTATCCATAAAATTTTATTTCCTTCATCAGACACGAATTTTGGTTCATTAACGCTTAGCTTAAGTTAATCGCGTACGCAGTTATAATTAATTAATGATAAGTGGGTTTTATTAAAGTCGTTCGAAAATTCTAATAAAGTAGAAGACGCTGTGATTGCAGTCGTACGTATGGAATGTAATAATGATGGGTTTGTTTAACCTCCTCCGCGACATCTCGGGTCATATGACGGAGGTGACCTACAGCTTTACGTGGAATCCGAACCACGGGTCGCTAAGCAGTCAGGACGCGTAGGACGGTCTCCCATCCAACTACTATCGGACCCGATGTCGTGTAACTTCGCTGAGCAACGGGAAGCGGTGCTACAACATAGCCCATCGTACGTATGAATATTACTGTAATAAGATAGGAGAAATTATATTATATTGGTGCGTAATATTTTGATAGGTCTCGCGTATTCATATTATTTGATTCGGGAGTTGTCCGCTTCTCCTTATTTGTTCTGGACTCTTTTCCGTATCAATTATTTCTTCTCCTTTTTTCCCCTTAAACGTTGGATTTCTTTATTTCTTTCTCTTCTTTTCCCCTTATATTCGCACTGTCCCTTAGTTCTCCTTAGGCTACCGGTATATATTGTCTCGTTTCCTTGAAGGTATACTTCACTAAATTTCGTTTTGCCTTTAGGCTATATTTCTCTCGTCTCGTTTTCCCTTTACGTCCGTAACCTTCTCTCTATACGTTCTTGTAATCGTACTCTCCCCGCATTATATCCGCACCGTTTCCTATTTTCCTTAAATCTACAGTCTTTTATTTCCCTTTCTGTCCGCGTTCATCGTTCCATTTTCCATCTGTACGCTTTGAGCCTTCCATGAAGCAAGAAAGTGAGACCCCTTTTTTCTCTCTCCCGTCTAGGGCCAACAAGAATATTAAGACACGCGTTTTTTCTTCCGGTTTTTTTCCTCGTTCTTTTTTGTTTGGTCTTTGTAAGATGACGATAGAGAGTTTTTTTTTTTTTCTTTTTTATTGCATTCGACGGGAAATCGTGCACGTTATCTTTTTCGTTCTGTTTTTTACAAAACTACTTCCAGAAGAACCAGCAATTATAGTTTGCTAGTGAGGGTTCTTTCTTTTTCCATTATGGTTTCCCGAAAAAAGTTTCTAATTTTCTTCTATTGTTTAAGAAGTATATATATATATATATATATATATATATATATATATATATATATATATAAAATATGCGCTCTTTAAAACTTTGTAATATGTTGGACGAAACGTTGTAGCTGTTTGCAGACTTGATTAAGGAAGTTTCCTTTCTCGCCTCATGGTAGTTTTATTTCTACAATTTGTCAAAATCAACGTCTCCAAACTGGATTCTCTTAAACTACATAGTTTTGAAGTTTTAAGACTATTCTTTGGGTTTAAAAGCCGGTGGGGATACACACACACACACACACACACACACACACGTACGTACGTACGTTATATTTTTGGTTATTTTTTCGTTAAGTTCATAAATATTTAGTGTTTATTCCTTTTACCGAAGTTAGTTTTCAGCTTCAGTTTTCAGTGATGCCAGAAAACCACCGAAAAGTTGTTGAAGTGCAACTCCGCATTTTTAGTTCCTGAAATTTTAACTCCCGGGAAGACTGCGAAAATGAGTGGACTGAAAAGTTTTGATAAATGAAAAGTGATTATTCGATGTATGGAAGGTGCAATGTACAAGTAGTTTGTTTTCGTGTGTTACGCAGTCGTTCAAAACATCGTCATTAAATTTTGCGTTTCGTACCTATATATCTGTCCGAGATATGGAGTTTCGCTGCGGGACTTTTTTGATTCGATTGTATATGGGCCTATGAAGAGAGAAATAAGGATGTTTAATTATTTTAGTCTTGAAACCTTTATTGACCATAACTGTCTAATAATAGTGTAGCTTATTTCCTTTTCATTTGTATAAAGGTCTAATTCTCGGTTTTTAGTATGGATCATAGATCAACGAGGTTCAGCGACCTTTCAGTAATTGGATGGTTGACCCTCTAGTTTAGATGAGTGGAGCGACCCTTCAATAATAATAGTGAGGTGGTCCGGAAACTGGCACAGCGCTCAGGCCAACTAATGCAGCCCGTTGCTTTAACTCTTCTATTATTATTATTATTATTATTATTATTATTAGCACCATCGGGAAACGAACTCGTGACTTCGCACAGAGGAAACGGCGCTACCAACTGAACTACGGGAACCCTAGCAGCGACCCTTAGATGGTTCAAATCTACATAAAGTAGTTGGTCCCCCTCCGTCACATTATTTTGGCTGTTATACGAAGAAGGTTAACCAACCGCAAACATTATTATTATTATTATTATTATTATTTATTATTATTATTATTATTATTAAATATGTAAAATTTGCTAATGTAACTAACATATTTACTCTACAAGTACATTAAGTAATTTATTCGTCTTAATTTTGTTAAGTTCGCGAAAACAAAGCTGAATATAAATGAGTTAACATTAAATTACAGTGACTTATTTTTTACCTCGTTTACATAATTTACATTACCCAACTTCAGTTACTGACATTACAAAAGTTCATAACTTTTTTTTTTCTGCTCATATATTATGTTACACGGAAAGGAATTTTGTTACGTACGTTTTACGAAGTTATTTGGGTTATTCAATGATTCATATAGCTTAAGAAAATATCCGATTTTTAATCACGAAGTTTGAAAAAAAAGTTTTTTAATTATTTTTAAATTTCATCTTCAACTTCTTTTGAAAGAGAAGCAGATGTCAATTAATCTCTAAAATGAAATTTAAAATACGGTTAAGTCATTTCTTTAAAAAAAAAATATATATATAAAATATGGGATGAATTTCACAATTAAACACGTGAAATGAATGAATGATGCAAACCCACAAGAAAAAAGAAAATTATTCCAAGGCCTTTCGTGTATTCAGAAGTACACCTCGTCAGGAAAAGGCCTTGGAATAATTTTTTTTCCTTGTGGTTTGCAGTAATATATATAATACACAACACACACACACACACACACGGTGGCAAACAATGATTGCCCCTCCCCCCCTGCACAGATGAAACTAATAGAGGTAAAAAAAAAACTGATTGTTGCATCTTTTAGACAATTTAATTCTACGTCTAAACAAAACCTCTCAATAGTTGGTGTTGCCTCCTTGTGCTTGGCGGACGGCTTCAAGTCGGCAAGGGTAGTTGGTGAGGAGAGACTCGAAAAGGTCAGTGTCGTACTCAAGATTTTGGAGGATTGTTTCGATGTGCTGCTCCATGGTCCGGCGGCAGGGAAGGAAATGAAAAAGACGGACACATTTTAATACCTGGTAGTGTGATAGAAAATGATGCGGGTATGGATGCAGAGGTGAATGAAAGAATTGCTAGATATAGCAGAAATGTTTCCTCCCTGTACACCCTATTGAAAGACCAAAACATCCCTAAAAAGGTAAAGACGCGTATATACTCAACAATATTGAAACCAATCTTACTATACGGCAGCGAGACTTGGGCCCTAACCACGAGGACGAGGGGAAAACTGCAAGCAGCTGAAATGAGGGTCCTGAGATTGATAGGAGTAGTAAGTAGATTGGATAAAATAAGGAACACTGAAATAAAAGGCGATTGGGTGTAACTTCGGTTAATGAGAATATTGAGAGGAACCAACTGAGATGGTACGGGTATGTCCAACGAATGCCGATGGAAAGGACAGCAAGAAGAATGCTGGAATGGCCCCATCAAAACAGAAGACTATTGGAAGCAAGATCCGATGGATGGATAACATCAAGAGTGCTGTCGAGAAGTGTGGAATCAGTCTCCAACGGGCGAACTTGATGTGTGGAGATCGTGAGGCATGGAGGCCCGGAGGGGTCTCGTCCGAGAGCTCCCAACTGACAGACTGCTTTAGGTCTACCAGGCGCCTGGTAAGAATGGTAATAATTATTTGAGGTATCGTACCTCATGGTAATGAGGGGGTTAACCCTCTTATACGAATCGTGTAACGACGTAGCCACGACTTAGTCCGTTAATGGTGAAAAAACATGAAAATACTTAAGACATTGTAAAGTTTGATTTATACAGACCACCTATATTGAAAATTTAATCGGTAATATATATATATATATACTATATATATATATATATATGTGTGTGTGTGTGGTTATATATTATATTATTGGTCGAACTAGACTGTATTTCAAACCCTTGTAGAGTAAGTATATATATATATATATATATATATATATGGAATGAACTCAGAATGGTCCCCTGAGTTTTTTATGATACACAGACCGTGCATGGAACAAGGAACTCTGATGTATTCAATCTGACGTGAAGGCAGCGAGTCTTTTGCTTATATTGAGGTTTAAATGTAGCAGGGCTAGGCTGCTTTAAACCCTAGATCCATGTCCCAAAGCTGGATCCTGTCTGCTTGCAGATAGCTGGTGAGGAAACTATATTTATGGGACCTCTCTGCGAGTGACCCGTTGCCCACGTCGGGCTAGCATCATGAAAAAGAAAAAACTATGGTATTTGTCATTACCATACTTATTCGGACTATAGTGGATTTAATTATCCCAGAAGAGTTCCTGTTCCATGCACGGTCTGTGTGTATCATAGATATATATATATATATAATATATATATATATATATATATATAATATAATATATATAGTGACCTAGTTTTTAGCCGTTTAAAGTGATAATGATTTAATTGTATGCAATGATTAATTGAGCAATGACTGATGCTTATTAATGAAAGGCTAAGTAATAATTTATGATGTCATACAGTATCACCGATGGAATAATTGGTTATTGATTAGGCCCACCATACTATTGGAAGTGACAGGAAATGGCAGCGAGGTCACCAGCTTGGTTTACACCCAAGCAAATTAATATTAAGGTTATAAAAGACACCTTATAGTTTGTTTGTATTTTATTATGAAAAAAGCCGTTATTTATCACTGTGATATAACAAAGAATTGACAGTAATTAATTGATAGTTTTACGTTATGCTTATGACATAGACTTAGCTATAAGATGAAATGTTAATAGCTAATTGACAAATAAGTATGTAAAACGTTGATGGTATGTAAAGGCATGCGACATGGAACATTGAATGGGCCTAGTAAATGATATAAAGAATGCACGTGCGTGGTACATTGAATGGAAAACATGACACTGATTGAGTAGGCTAAATGATTGCATGGATGCCAAGGAATAATTGATGGGCCTAATAATAATGGATTGAAATGCTTGACAAATACACAAATATCATTTATATATAAGACCATTATGTGATGTAAGTGATTACGTCAAGAGAATATTTAGTTAACACACAAATATATGAATGACATAATAACGGATGATACGCGGAATTACGGTATTGAAATGACACTTGAATTGGAGAACAGCCTACTGCGTTCTTTTACGAGAGTCAGTTGGAACGCTTGATTACACACTTTGGGAGGAGTATAGCCTACCGTCGGCGGTAGGCTAATGTAGGCTTCACAAGAGTACTTAGAATAGGAGGTACTTATCTAGGACGATGTAACCTTGTGAAGGGGGTTGAAGACGAACCATTTAACGCAGATTCGAGTTGTCGTGTCCGTTTAAGCTTCTTGAGATGATTGTAGGCTTCGTTCGAAAGCCTGAGGTGAGTTACTTCTCGAGGTGCAGGATGGTTATGATCTTGCAGGCATAGGCCTGTGGTGCTGAATATATACGAGGAATGTGGAGAAACTTGAAGGCCGACCCGGCAAACCGCAGGCCCGAAGCGATTCCGGTTGGGCCTCGAAGGATTGCTTCTGTAGATCTTACTTGATGATAAATTGTAGGCCTTGAAGAAAGTAGCGGCCGCGCCTCCGGCCGGAGGGGGCCGGAAGGCGGTTGGTGTACGTGTTGCTCACGTTCGATAATGTGAGTGAGTGAGTGAGAGTGAGAATGAAAGCAAGTGGAAGCTCGCTTTTATACGTAGTTCCTGTGACGTAGGACTTCGCGCCAAATCTTAAGACGCCTTCTCCGCGCGTCCTTTCGTTGATAAAGGTTTGCGTTCGCGCCCTTTGGGAAAACAAGACGTTCATTGTTCTGAATCCGTGTCCACGTGTGTCTTCCAAGACTCTCTGATGATAGCGTGGTGGAAGGACAGGATTTCTGTCTATCTGTTGGTCTATTTCTTGTCGATCCGCTACATGTATATATATATAGTATAGAAAACGACGTAAGTATAGAGGAGCGTTCTGCACATCGAGGAAGGAGAAATAACGAACGCTCCTCTATACTTACGTCGTTTCTATACATTTAATATACTGCGTGGTCATTGCAGTTAAACGTGTATATATATAATATATATATATATTATATATAATATATATTTATATATTTCGCAATTAACACCGGAATTACTACATGGCTTTAAATTGTTTTGAGAACGTAAATTACGAACATTCCTTATACCAAGACATGTGGAACATTACGAGAAACAGCGGCTTTAAAATTGAGGTTAAAAGGTTAAAAGGCTTGAAAGAAACTGCAAAATATTTTTTTGCGTACAAATAATTGAAAAGTTGAAATAGCCTTTACACAGAGATCGTAGGAGCAGCACTTCGGTAAATATATTTAAAAACGGGTTGGACAATATTTTAAGAGCATAAACTTTACAGTAAAGAGAAAATAAGTGAAGGGGAAAAAATCGCGTACATGTGCCCTTTCGGGGAAATTCTTAAACTGGGGTGTGATAACCATTGAAGGTGCCTCTGGATCAGTGCTCCCTTATCAAAGTAATTTCAGCATGAAGAATGGCATTATATATAATTTTAAGTCAGTCTAGTTTTTCAGTGGGGTGGCCTTTAGCATTCATCGAAGAAATGTGCGGCGATAAAATGATGATTTCTTGTATATAATAAACAAATAAAAACTCATTAAAAATGCATATGATGTAGATTAGATTTAAGTTGCCTATAGTGTTCATGATGTCCTGTAGTTTCCTTTGTGTAATAATGCGTAATTGGGTACACGAGGTAAGTGTATGCATGATATGAATGAACTCTAAAGTTGATTTCATGGTATATTGTTATACCCCATCCCTGATGAAGTATAGCGACATAGGAAATTCCTTGAAATCAGTTCATTATTTCCCGGTGAGTGTGTATTATATATAATTAATTAATTAATTATTTTTTATATATATATATATATGAAACAATTAAGTTTGTAATATAGGTGTTCTAATGGATCAATTATGATTCAATTAATATGTCTAAAGTTAGAAATAATAATGCTTATTTGCACCTTTTCAAAGCTGAATAAAAACATTAAAACTAGAAAATTCGTTTGTATTTAGTTATCAGATTAAAAGGTAAAAGTGAAAGTAGTGTGTGTATGTGTGTGTATATATATATATATATATATATATATATATATATATATATATATATAAAATGCAAATCCACAGGGAAAATGGAAAATGATTCCGATGCCTTTCATGTATTCAGAAGTACACTTCGTCAGGGAATGAAGGAAGAAGGCGAGGAGGCGGTGTTATGTTGTATATTAAAGATAATATTGCGAACGTTATAGAAGTAAAGCATATAATTCCAGAACCGATAGATTCGACTATAGCAGAACTTAAGTTGAACGATTTCAAACTACTTGTTGCGGTTATATATAGGCCCCCTAATCAAACAGCTGATACGGACGAAGCGTTATATCGTGAACTAAAGAGAATAATAGGTAGTGAGCAGGCCTTAGTTATGGGTGACTTTAATTGCGCCAACGTGAATTACGATACAATGCAGGGAGACGCGGAAGGTAATCGTTTAGTTAATTTTCTCGAGGATAGCTTTCTTATTCAAAAGGTTGGGGAACCACGAGATTGGACAGTATTTTAGATTTAGTAATAACTACGGACGATAGGCTAATCACTGATCTTCAAATAAGAGGACCGTTAAGCAATAGCGCTCACAATATGGTAAAGTTTGTCCTCTCGGTAAGTCACTCGAAACCAGCTAACTCGACTAAAATTCCTAACTTCCAGCACGCAGACTTTTGTAAATTTCGAAATGAATTGTCACACGTCAATTGGGAAAACGTAATGGGAATCTTCAACGCAAAACTAATGTGGGAATCGTTTGAAACAGTATTTAGGACTATAAATGAGGAATGTGTAGTTGTGTACCTTACAAAATTAAGCGTGCGAAAGTAAACAACAAGCCCTTGTGGTTTACTTCTAGAGTAGGAGACATTATAAAGAGTAGAGCTAGGGCTTATAGGCTACATAAGTGCGATAAAGACAGTTTGTGGTTACGAAACAACTACATATCTCTAAGGCGTGAAGCGAAAATAATAAAAAAGTTCAAGCGCGAATTTGAAATCTCCATAGCTCGTGACGGTAAAGAAAACCCCAAGCGATTCTTTCAATATGTCAATAATAGAAATCCAGTAAAAAGTGTCTTGGGGCCGTTGAAAAAATGTTAACGGAGAGCTAGTTTTTGAAAACAAGGAAATGGCTACCTTGCTAAACGAATTTTTTTTCGTCAGTTTGTACTATAGAAGATGTAACGAATATTCCAACGGTCATAGACATAATACCTTTCGATAATGGTAATATTTTGGATAATATTGTGGTTAGTGAAGGGAAGGTAATACGCTATATTGATAAAATGAAAATGCGTAAATCACCGGGGCCGGATTCTATATATCCCATACAACTAAAAGAATTAAAAGAAAGCATTGTTGTGCCACTAACAAAGATTTTTAACGCGTCTACTTCTGAGGGGTACGTAGCAGATAATTTCAAGTTAGCAAATGTAACACATCTTTAAGAGGCGATAAAGGTGCGGCGGGAAATTATAGGCCAATCAGTTTAACGCCTGTTGTATCATAGGTAAGCTACTTTCTTACCTTTCTTACCAGGCGCCTGGTAGACCTAAAGCGGTCTGTCAGTTGGGAGCCCTCGGACGAGACTCCTCCATGCCTCACGATCTCCACACATCAAGTTCGCCCGTTGGAGACTGATTCCACACTTCTCGATAGCACGCTTAATGTTATCCATCCATCGGATCTTGGGTCTTCCAACTGGTCTTCTGTTTTGAGGGGCCCATTCCAGCATTCTTGCTGTCCTTTCCATCGGCATTCGTTGGACATGCCCGTACCATCTCAGTTGGTTCTTCTCAATATTTTCATTAACCGAAGTTACACCCAATCGCCTTCTTATTTCAGTGTTCCTTATTTTATCCAATCTACTTACTCCTATCAATCTCAGGACCTCATTTCAGCTGCTTGCAGTTTTCCCCTCGTCCTCGTGGTTAGGGCCCAAGTCTCGCTGCCGTATAGTAAGATTGGTTTCAATATTGTTGAGTATATATGCGTCTACCTTTTTAGGGATGTTTTGATCTTTCAATAGGGGGTACAGGAAGGAAACATTTCTGCATATTTAGCAATTCTTTCATTCACCTCTGCATCCATACCCGCATCATTTGCTATCACACTACCAAGGTATTTAAATGTGTCCGTCTTTTTCATTTCCCTTCCCCTAACAAAGATTCCATCCTCGTTCGCTCCCCTCGTTACCACCATATATTCAGTTTTATCATAATTCAGTTTCAGTCCATACTCCCTCAATCTCTCATCCGACCTCTGCATAATTCTCTCCAGGGATTGTGCTGTGTTAGTCCCAACAGCCACATCATCAGCATATCAAAAAAATTTATTTCCTTTTCAATTTCCTCAGTTATGTGTTCCATAACCCTGTTAATGTAGGTAATAAATAAAATGGTGACAGAACACTCCCTTGTTTAACTCCTGTACTTACATCAAACCACTCCTCCGATCCCACCACCGTGCTCTGGGAGATCCTATAGGTGCTCATTACTGCTCCCAGAAGCTTGGGTGGCACTCTCACTCAAAACCACCCACAGCTTCTCCTTGGGCACACTATCAAATGCCTTCTCCAGATCCAAAAAACATATGAAGCGGTCCAAATTGAATTCTCGGCTCTTCTCAAGATATTGTCTTATGGCTGAAATTTGATCTATAGTACTCCGGCCGCACGAAAGCCACATTGATACTCCAGTAACCCAGGTTCCAGTATGTTTCGTATTCTATGTTCCAAAATCCTTTCATATATTTTCTCCACATGACACATCAAAGATATGCCACGGTAGTTTTGACATTCCTGCTCACTTCCCTTTTTATATATAGGACATATTCCCTGCGACCACACCACCCGGAAAATGCTTAGCAGCCAGTCCACAGCAGGATCACAGCTGCTTTTAGTGTTTCTGTGACAATTTCATCCGACCCGGAAACTTTATTATTCTTCATCCTCTTAGTGCTTGAATAACCTCCTCTCTAGTGATCTCTTTGTCCCCCTCATGCTCATGGTTTGCTCCTCCCGTCTCACCTCATCATATTGGTTCTCGTTATTCAAAAGATGTCTAAAGTATTCGTTCCAGCGCGCGTGCGGCCACCTCGCTTTTATCAGTGAGGACTTCACCATGTGCATTTTTAATTGCCACCGTTGTTTTCTTGCTTTTTCCATTTTTATACTTCTTAGCCGTGCTATACAGTATACAGTAACTTCTTCGAGCCTTGAAAATCGTCTTCTAAGTCTACCTATTTTCTCCCACACAGAGCGTTTCGCTCTTCTTTTAATCTAGTTGGTGTGGTTTCTCATTTGGACATATTCTTGCCTTGTTTGCTCATTTCTATCCTTAAGCCATCTCCTAAAAGTACGCATCTTATTTGTCACTGCCTCCTTTACCTCCTTGGTCCACCATGCCGTCTCTTTCTTTTTTGACCCACCAACTACCCTTTCTCCAATCACCTCTCGCTGTATTCTTCCATCGATCTCCTAAACTCAACCCAAACCTCCTCCACTATTTCCGTAGCTACCATTTGTCCGAAAGCCTCATTTCTAGTTCTAATCTCTCCCAGCTTTTCTGGTATATTCTCCGTGCACACACTTCTAGGCTTTTTAATATTTTGTGGTACTGGAAGCAAAATTTTGGCTTTAACAAGTCTATGATCCGAATCAAAAGACAGATGGTACTACTCTTACATCTTTCACCAATGACTTTTTATCCACCACAATAAAGTCTATCTGAGACTTCTTATCATAATTTCCGGTTCTACTATTCCATCCATACTACGTATAGAGATGTGATTCCTGGTGCTTAAAAAATGTGTTCATTATACTAAGAACATTTCTTGCGCAAAAATTTACCAGCATTTACCCTTTCAAATTTCTCTTCCCCATACCAAATGTCCCGATCACGTCTTCATTTCCGTTTCGATCTCCACCCACATGGCCATTTAGGTCTCCCATCAAAATTCTTGGTCCATAAGGCAGCCCATCTATCATTCCCTGAAATCCTCATAAAAAGTTTCCTTTTCCTCCTGTGATCTTCCACTTTGCGGTGCGTATGCCTGGATTACCGATAGTCTCTCTCTCCGTTTAGGCTCAGGGTTACTCCCATCAATATCTCTCTTCATTATCGCTCCAACAACATGTTCAGAAAATCGGGGGGACAGTATAATTGCCACACCCGATCTGGTATCCTCTTCTCTGCCATTGTATATGCACTTATAATCATTGTGCAGTACCTTGGTTCCTTCACCTCACCATCTGGTTTCTGCGATTCCCATAATATGTATAGATTTCGATTCCATGAACTCGACTATTTCTTCGCATTTATTGTAGCAATCCAAAAGAAAGTCCGTTTTCGCGCCAAAGTCGTAACCGTGGTCCGTCCGTTCCGAGGCTCTGCGTTGTACTTGAGCAAAAGAAAACCACCAGAGGCTTGCTAGGCCTTTCCTGGCTTGTTCAAAACTACTAATTAGTACCTTCCGGATGCCTATTGCCCCCCCGCAAGTTACAGAAATCTCCTTCCAGATTTCCAGAGACATTCCAGTCAGTTTTAGCTGCTACACCTCGACAGGGTTACGTAGTTTCTTGTCCTGGTAGGGTAAGGCTCCAGGACCGTAGCAGGTAAGCTACTGGAATCAATAATTAGGGATCGTATAGTCGAACACTTAGAATTGCATAACTAGGTTAGAAATACGCAGCACGGTTTTAGGCGAAACAAATCTTGCTTAACTAATCTTTTAGAATTTTTTCAAAGCGTGGTATAAGTTTACGATAGTCATCGGGCGGTTAATGTAGTGTATTTAGATTTTCAAAAAACGTTTGACACCGTACCGCACAAAAGACTCATTGAAAAAAACTAAGGCTCTTGGAATCAGGGGTGTAGTAATAGATTGGATAGAAGAGTGGTTGCGAGGTAGGAAACAGAGGTGGTCGTTGATGGAGCGGAGTCGTGTTGGGCTAATTTAGCGAGCGGCGTTCCTCAGGGTTCTGTATTGGGCCCCTTGCTTTTTCTTATATATATTAACGTTTTAGATGTCGGTCTAGTCAGTACAGTTTCAAAGTTTGCGGATGACACGAAGTTGGGTGGTAGGGCGATTAATGACGAAGATAGAGGTAAAATCCAGGAAGATCTGAATAAAATCGTTGATTGGTCAGTCACATGGCAAATGAGATTTAATGTCGATAAGTGCAACATTTTACATATAGGTTCGCGTAACGTAATTTTGCGTATAGTATGTTAGGGAAGGAGTTGGCAAGCGTAGAGCAGGAAAAAGATTTAGGAGTTATAGTCACGGGTGATTTAAAAGTAGCGAAACAAAGCACAGCAGCGGTCAATAAAGCGAACAAAGTGTTAGGTTTTATAGCTCGGAATTTTGAGTACAAATCGCGCGATATTATAGTTCCTTTTTATAAATCATTAGTTAGACCTCATTTGGAGTACGCGATCCAATTTTGGAATCCGCATATGCGAAAAGATATACAGGGTGGGCCGTAAGTTTCCATACATAGGAAAATAAACATTTTGTTATGGACAACCATTTTTATTTATATAATATGCTCTACATGGTTGCCATTGTTTTGAAAACACATTTCAATACGTGTTCCCCACTGTTGATGAACACGCATTAGCACAGTTGACGTTATGCTTGTAATGGCGTTGGTGATACGTTCCTTTAGATGATTTATGTCTCGTATCTTTTCCTGATACACCATGGCCTTCAAGTGCCCCCAAAGATAGAAATCAAGGGGGGTGAGATCTGGGGATCTGGGAGGCCACTCCACAGGACCACGCCGACCAATCCAAGCATCCGGAAACTGCTGATCCAAATACCGACGCACGTGAAGACCATAATGAGGTGGAGCTCCATCTTGCTGGAAGTAAACTGGGAAGTTACCTTCCTCGTTTAGCAGGGATGGGAAAATCTCTTCTTGCAACATGTTAAGATACCTTTCGGCATTAAGATTTCCACTGACAAAAATTGGTCCAATAATTCTGTCACCCCATATCCCGGCCCACACCATCACTTTACCGGCACCTTGCATCTTCGTCGGACTCAGCCAGTTAGGGTTAGCATTACTCCAATAACGTATGTTTTGCCGATTAACCTCTCCATTGACGTAAAAATTTGCTTCATCAGTAAACAAGATTTACGTCAAACGCATATTCTTAGGGTATCTGAAACATAAAAACAAACGTTTAATTTTTCCTATGTATGGAAACTTACGGCCCACCCTGTAGACAAAATCGAAAGAGTTCAAAGACGAGCAACTAAGATTATTCCATCGCTTAGGTCGAAGTCGTACGAGGATATAGTGGAAGAATTTTAGGATAAATATATTCAATCGACCTATCAAATTAGCAGGAAGTCGAAACTTGGTACACTTGTAAACTGAACCCTACTGATGAATATATTAAAAGTCCCAACAAATCCAAGTTGTGCTCCAGCCGCCATCTTGGAAAATGGCGGCCGAATTTCGGTTTTTTGGAAATAACTTCAGACCCGTAAAAGATACGAAAATTTACCAAGAGAGCAAAATCATTCTACATAAAAAGGCAAACATTTTCTGTTCTAACTTTGTTTTGTACGATGAAAAATAAAAAAGTTACGCAAAATACAAAATTCCTTATTCTATGAATCAGTGCAGACATGACGTTCAAATTTGGTTAATGGGTAGAAATTCGAATATTTTGTTGCAATTTATTATTTCAGAACCATGACAGTTTGTTTTTTATAGGTAGTTTGTTAAAAAAGTAAAGCACAACAGAAAGAGCTAGAGAAAAATACTGTAATGTAATTTTTTTGATGACGGGTAGGAGCTAAGTTATCGGTTTGGAGTAACATTATTTAAAACAGTTATTTTATTCCTTCATTAGACATCTAAGTATTGAAAATGGAAATAATTATGAATGCTATTCTCAATACATACATTACTAATATATTTTTTGTAAAATATAACATGCATTTTTCCTTATCTTGTATACTGAAGAAAAATGTAACATAGGAAGAATTTTCATGTATTGATGATGACCATGATGTTCAGACAGATTTTATGGATTGAACATAAAATAACATCTTATTGAATGGTCACAGTAATCCTTAGACACTTGGGAACATCACTATAGCTAACTATAATCGTCTGTTGTTACCTAAAATGAAAATGTAGTAATCTAAGTCTTGGAGTGCAACGCAGTAATATAGTATATAGCTTTAACACTTAAGGCACTGTGTGACATCTCTAATGTTGAATAAAGTCATCTAACATGAGCTAGGAAATAAAATGTAATTGTGTCTCCCTGTTTTAAGTATAATTTTCTAATTACTACGCAAAAATAAGCTAGATTGTACATTTATTGCATTATGTGTAGTGTCATATTGCAACACACACAGTTATCAGTTGTCTAGTAGCGTTTCAACATAAGAGTTCTCGCAGGTAGTTCCTTCACATCCTCCACACATCGCTGAGCACAGCAAACCAAACTGTATGCACTTGCATCTCTTGGTGCATCCTAGCTTGCAGTTACATGAAATGAGGTTAAGAAGTTGTGATGGAGCGGCTTCCTTGGTAGTAGGGACAGGCCTCAGTGATTTCCCTGTCATGGACCATCCCCACTCTGTTGGCTCCAGGCAGTTTCCTAACCATTCTTGGACCTGCAAGTACACTCTGTATGTGTTGCTCTGCTGCTGCACTGGTCGGAGGTAGGGATGCTAGTTGAAAAGATGTATCTAACTTCTTTTTTGCTACTATGCGATTATACATGAAGTATCTTAGCTCATCCAAGGACTTTGATTTTGATCCGTACATTTTTAAGAGGAACTTTTCCCCAGCAGCTTTGATATCTTCTTTACTGGCATCCTTTTGGTTAAATATTTTCATTTCTTCTCTCATTTCTGTATGGTTCTGTAGAAGTTGGAGACCTCTAACTTTTCCTTTTTTATACAAAGCTGATGTGGTATCGCATCCAGTCATGGCGTGAGCAGATAGCAAAACTTCACAAGCCTTCCCCATGTTTTTTTTTCTCACTTTGGATGCTGAAAATACGGGGTGTGCTGTTTGATTTCCCTGGTTTGAGAAACCAAATTTCAAAGTCTTCATGGGCTAGAGCAGTTAGAAGCACTAGAAGATCCGTATCCTGGCCAACAACTACTGTTTGATTTTTGTGTTTAGCTTGATCTAGAGCAGCCTTGACAATAACAGTATCTGCATCACTCTCCGCCTGAACAACAGAATAACCTTTGATCTTCATACTAGACACAAGAGATGCAATCAGGGCCCGTTTGTTGTTTTTGTTAGCAAGAAAATCTGATTGTGGTATAGTGGTTGGTGTATTCTCATTAAATATGATATCTCTAGAAGTTATCATAATATTTCAGTGTTTGTAAATCTTAAGTGTTTGTGTAAATAACCACCAAAGGTTTTTCTATGTTCACTGATAATACAATATGATTGTATATTTCACCAGACACAATTACACGCTTCACAAAACACAGATAAACCGTTACTGACAAGGCAGAAACAGCAATGTCCTGTTGCCAGTTTGAAAAAATTTATTAAAAAAATTTATTTTAAAAATTTAAAGAAAAAAATTAATTAGTTATTTAAAATATATAAAGACAATAGAAAATTTTATACTAAGTATATTTTAGACGTTAAAAACTAGAATATTTAATTACATTTAATTCTAAGATACAAAATACATTTACAAGTTATTTTAATTTACGAAGGCAAATTTTATTAATAAAGTTTTCTTATTTTACATATTTTTTTTCTTATCTGTAGATTTGTTTAAACATATCAAGCACTTCATCTTGACTCATCAATAGCGTCCATTACCTGAAAAGAAAAGAAAAATATTAGTTCGTCTGTCATTCACTTTGAACTATTACTTCGGTATTAACTCATAACCTCCGATTGAGTGAATAATTGTTACAGATGAATCCGTAGATATAATCATAATTAAGAGTATTTATTAGAAGTAGAATATAGGAAATTAGGGACAGAGTTGCCCATATCTGCTAGAAACAAGAAAATGTATTGGTATAAATATTTAGAAAACCAGGTACTGTCACAATTTATATTTCTACTAGCTCGTTCCTGTGAAATATTTTTTCACAAAATTACCCATACAAAGTAAGAGAGGTTTCTGAAAATAGGCAGTCATAACAAAACATTCGCTTTTTTTACCTACAAACCCAGTTTGAACGTCGTGTCCGCATTGATTCAGAGAATGAAAAATCTTTGGTTTTGCATAACTTTTTTATTTTTCATCGTACAAAACAAAGTTGGGAACAGAAAATGTTTGTCTTTTTATGTAGAATGATATTGCTCTCTTTGTAAATTTTCGTATCTTTTACGGTTCTAAAGTTATTTCCAAAAAACCGAAATTCGGCCGCCATTTTCCAAGATGGCGGCTGGAGCACAACTTGGATTTGTTGGGACTTTTAATATATTCATCAGTAGGGTTCAGTTTACAAGTGTACCAAGTTTCGACTTCCTGCTAATTTGTTAGGTCGATTTTCCTAAAATTCCTCTACTAATAGGCTTAAGGAGTTAAAGTTGACTACACTCGAGACTAGGAGGCTAAGGGTGATCTAATCCAGGTTTTCAAAATTATGAATGGGTTCGATAACGTAGATAGAGATAGCTTTTTCGAAATATCTCAATATATAATAGGACTAGAAATAACGGGTGTAAGTTGACAAGTAAAAGGTTCGAGACAGCAGTTGCCAAAAACCTTTTTACGCATAGAATAGTAAATAGGTGGAATAATTTGCCGGTAGAAGTAATTAGTAGCACGTCTATAAACATGTTTAAAAATCGATTAGACGCATATGTTGATAAACTGGGTATAGTTTAAGGTAGTAAAATTAAGGCTTTGTGGTTCGGAACCCACGTAAAATTGTAGGTCCCCTCCGCCACCACGGAGGACATGCACAATACACAATTACGAACACAGTTAGGTAGACCAGCCATGAGTGGATCCTAGGGTCTCTGTTGGTCTGGAACATTATAACATTATATGTACAATGGGATAGAAAAATAAAAAGATTAGCACACGATTAACAAGAATTGATTAAAGGGAAAAGGTATTTTAACAGGATATTGTCAATTTTATACATTCCAGCACTGTTATTGAAATTATTTTTAAAATGAATAAATGCACATTCTACAATATCCTTTCAATTGTATCTGTTTTTTTAACAAGCGCTTTAGAACTATCCCATTTGATATATGGTTACTCTGTACATATGGTTAAACAATGCACTAGAATTATTTGCTGTTCTACACGCATATTTATGCCTAACCTAACCAATATTAACCGGTTAGGTCAATTGAATGCCCGGTTAGGTCAACTGTACGCCCTTGATGATTGGTTAGGTAAGTCGTGATATTTTCGTTAGTTTAAACGAAAATGACGAGAGCAAACTTTTCTGGTTAATTTTGAGGTGTTTTGCACATTTCCTGTGGTAATGCGTCGTTTACGAGATCTCGTAACATGAACATGCTAGGTTATGCTTTATTGTATTAAATGTAGTCAAAAATACATTTTTCAAGTGTATTTTGGTGTGCTCTGTTCGAATATGACCTTCATTTCTTGTGCAAATGAACAGAAATACAGTTGTCATTGCACGGCCCAAACACGTATTTATGTTCATTTGCACAAGAAATGTAGGTTATATTTGAACAGAGCACCAAAATACACTAGAAAAATGTATTTTTTATTTCAGCTTCAGGCCGTGTCATTTGCGACATAATTACCAATTCATCATATAGGCCCTATATAACGGAGGTGCGGACAGAAGGGAAAAGTCTAAGGTGGTTTTAATTTTAGTGAAGGAATTAAAGTGTAATTGTGCGACTCGTATATTATTATTTTCTTTTAATAAATCTTATTTAATATCACTTACAAATCCTCTCATTTCTTCAGGATAAGCCCTAATTTTCTTTCCATTAAAACCATAATGAAATTAAAAGGAATAGTTTTTTTTATATATATATATATATATATATATTATAATATATATATCTTTCCTTTCCTTTCAGCCTTTCAGATGTTCCGTGCGATGATTCCTCATTTCACGAAGGTCAGCTTGTTGGCTTGTTGCCTCTCCTGTGCTACGTCGTAGCCAATGTCGTAACACCGCTTCCCGTTGATCAGCGAAGTTAAGCGACATTGGGTCTGGGTAGTAGTTGGATGGAAGACCGTCCTCCGCGTCCAGATTCTGTTGCGACCCGTGGTTTGGAATTCAGAGCTGGGCACTTGCGTTTTTTTTGCGGTACTACCGCACTACCAAACCGGTACCGCATAACGCAGTACCGCAAAGGATCGCTGAAAGTACAGGCTGTACTTTCAGCGATCCTTTGCGGTACTGCGTTATGCGGTACCGGTTTGGTAGTGCGGTAGTACCGCAGTACCGCAGTCCGCAAAAAAAACCGCAAGTGCCCAGCTCTGGTTTGGATCCCACGTAAAGCTGTAGGTCCCCTCCGTCATATGATCTTACATGTTGCGAAGGAGGTTAAACAACCCCAATCATTATTATTACTGTTGCCTCTCCTCTTGAATTGGCCTGGTGAAGTAAAGAGTTGGTTTCTTGCATTCTCTACTTCACATAGCCAGGTACTCCGGATCATCTGGAATTGTTCTGAACCAGGCGTCTAGTATTTTGAAGATATCCACCGCTGCACCACTCGTGTTCCTTAGTTCCTTGGGCAGCTGGTTAAACAGTCTTGGTCCTCTCACAACAAAACTATTTTCTTTCAGTGTTGAGAATGTTCCGTCTAACCTTTAATTTGGGAACAAGACACATTCTTCCTTTCCACTTTCTATAAGATTAGGGGCTAGTTCTTCCATTATTTTCCAACTGTGTACCTCTCTCTCTCCTTCTTTGCAGTGAATACAAGTTTGATTCAGGTAACCTTTCCCAATAATTTAGTTCTTTGCATCCATTGATCTTGGCTGTGAAGCTTCTCTGAATCCCTTCTAGTTGACTAACATCATCTTTTTTTTATATGGGGATGTTAAGTCCTAGCAGTATTCCAACTTGGGCATGATCATTGTTTTCAATAGGGGACGTGTTATATTTTTATCCCTCGTTTAAAGGTTCTCAGTATATGCCCAGTTATTCTTTGTGCTCTATCTTATTTTGTTTCAAATTTCCCGTCATCAGTCATTACAACTCCTAAATCTTTTGCTTTTGAGTTTCTCTGAATTTTCTGTCCATTTAGGGTACAGTATTCCATTGATTTTAGTTTCTTCCTTCTTCCATACCTTAAATGTTGAAATTTTCCAGTGTTAAATTTCATATTATTGCCTTCAAACCAATTGTAGATTCTGTTCATGTCTGTCTGTAGAGATCCTATATCCTCTGGGTTTCTTATTTTTCTGCTAATTTTAGTTTCGTCGGCAAAGGATGTTACTGTAACTTCCTTATCTATATTAATCATTAACATGATTATGAAGAATAATGGAGCTAATACTGTTCTTTGTGGTACTGAGCTAAGGACCTTTGACTCTGATGAAGATATTCCTTGAACTGTAACTACTTGTTACCGCTCACTAAGGAAATTAGATACCCATTTTCCTACTTTTCATGTTATTCCCATACGTTTCAGTTTGTGCTATGATTCCATAGTTACATTTGTTGAACGCCTTGGCAAAGTCTGTGTACTTTTGTATCACATCATAGCTTTCATTATTTTCGAGTGCATCAGTAGGCCTAATGTTATAGTGTTCCATTAGTTGTGATAGGCATGATCTTCCTGACCTGAATCCATGTTGGTTATCTCTCACACACACACATATATATATATATATATATATATATATATATATATATATATATATATATATATAATTAATGAACCCATCCATTTCTGAAGAAATAAATTGGTGCGTTCCTCCTTCAATAGTTTTGTGAAGAATCCATGAATGTGTTTCAATTAAATGTTCACGCTTTAAAAATATTGCATTATATTTTTGCAGAAAATTACACACACACACACACACACACACACACACACACACACACACACATATATATATATATATATATATATATATATATATATTATATATATATATATATATATATATATACAGGGCGTCCCAAAAAAATGTATACACACTTTAACAGCTGATAGCTCAATTGATGTTTCTTTCTTTCCAAGTTAAACCCATTAGAATTAATAATGGCAGTCAGACTAAGCTTTGAACAAAGGAAATTCATTCTAAAATGCTACTGGAAGTGTGAAAACGCAGTTGAAGTGCAAAGACTGTTTAGGAGGGAGTTTCAAACAGATCCACCAACGCGACTTACCATCACTCGAATTAGAGATAAGTTTGAAGCCGATGGAACTGTTCAGAATGTCCACAAGAAGCGTTCCGGAAGACCACGGACATCGACAAGCCCCACAAGCAAGAAAGAGTACTGGAAACGTATCACCAAAGTCCAAGAAAATCTGTGCGGCAAGCGAGTCGTGAGGTAGGAATTTCAGAATCGTCTGTCCAACGCATTTTGAAGCGCTGTCAATGGAAAAGTTACATTCCAAGATTAGTCCATGCTATTAATGAGATGATGATGATCCGGACCGAAGAGTGGAGTATTGCGAGTGGTACTTGGCACGATGTGGATGTGGATTGGATTGGACGAAGGGGTTTCGTAGAATACCCTCCGCGTTCACCAGACCTCACACCACTAGACTTTTTTTTATGGGGATACTTAAAAGACAAAGTCTACGCTATAAAACCTGCAACAGTCGCTGAATTGAGAGCAGCCATTGAACGAGAATGCACACAAATACCAAACGAAATGTTTCGTGATGTTTGCGATTCCATTGCTTCGCGTTATCAGCAGTGCCTGGACCAGAACGGACGTGTTTGAAAACAGGCGTTGACAAAACAATTAAATAATGTCTGTAGATTCTATTACATTTTGAAAATGAAATGTATTTTAATAAACACTGCCTTTATAATTATTTAAAGTGTGTATACATTTTTTGGGGACGCCCTGTATATAACTTTGGGCTGCCACCAGCTTGCCACCACCACCCGCCGCCAGCCTGACCCTCGTGTGAAGAGAAAGCAACACACGGAACACCAATGAGGTTATATACAGAGCTGGGCACTTGCGGTTTTTTTTTGCGGTACTGCGGTACTACCGTGTTGGTCGGTACCGCGGAAAGTACCGCGGGAAATTTGAATGCGGTAGCGGTACTGCTGTACTTTCAGCGATCCTTTGCGGTACTGCGTTATGCGGTACCGGTTTGGTAGTGCGGTAGTAGTACCGCAGTACCGCAAAAAAACGCAAGTGCCCAGCTCTGGTTATATACATAGTGGAGCTCATAAGTATTCGTACAAAGAAATATATATCATACCATGCATAGGATAGTTATGAAAAGTTGACTGTTCGTTTGCAAAAATTTAACAAAAAAAATTAGTTTAACTCCAACATTACAGTAATGTAAAACCTCAAAGAAATTGAGGAAAATAAGAAGTTAAAATGCAAAAGTTTTCGTACATTTATTTACAAAATTATTTAGACGTTTTGTGCCTACTTTAGGCTTGAATTTAAAAAAATTATTAGTAGTTGGTTGTTTATTGATTAGAGATTGTTGGCATTTCTAAATTCTAGAATTTTTTCTCTGAATCTTCATGGAAGACGGATGACTACAAGCCATTAGTAAGGAAAGGGTCGTCGTGGTAAAGAGCTGTCTACAGATTTTAAAAGATCCTTGATTGCTCCACACGAGTCTGGAAAGAGTTATAGGAAGATATGAGAACTTCGAATTGTATTTACGATGGTTGCTGCAGTTATAAAGAAATGGAAAAGCTTTGCAACAATCAAAACTGTACCAAGGTGTGGATGAACTTGCAAGATTTCAGAACATACAGCTAGACGGATTGAAAGAATGGCTGCTGCGAATCCACGAATGACTGCTGGTGATATTTGCTAAATATTAAGATTGTCTAAGTTCGATGTCCACCCCTCTACTGTACATCGGACATTGAGAAAGAATGGTCTTCATGGAAGAGTTGCACGAAGAAAACCTCTGCTACGAAAAGCGCACGAAGAAGCTCGTTTAAAGTACTCCGAGGATCATCAAAATGATGGATTTGCATTCTGGAAGGACGTTGTCTGGACAGACGAGACCAAAATTTAATTATTCGGGAACAACGAACAACGTTGGCGAAAATCAAATACTGTATTCGAGGAAATAAACATCCTTCGTACGGTTAAAAATGTGGTGATAGTTAGCTGCTTTGGGGATGTTTTAGTGCTTCTGATCCAGGAAAACTTGTCAATGGAACCTTGAATTCGAAGAAATATCAGGAAATTTTAGAAGAAAATATATTGCCTTCAGTTCGGGAGATGTGAATGGGTACAACTGGGTATTGCAATAAGATAATAATCTAAAACATAAGAGAACCATGAAATGTCTTTAAGCTTCTCGAGCTGCCCAGTCAAATCTCAGATCTCATTTTAATCGAGAATTTATGGTCCGATTTGAAAAAAAGGTGTGCGCAAGAGAAACCCTTCGAATCTGAATGAATTGCAACAATTTTCTGTAGAAGAGTGTGCTAAAATTTCTACAGAGAAATGAGGGGTCGCGCGTCTTAAGATACCTAAGCGCCACAACAGGCGAAAACGTGTTTTTGATGGATATCACTATTTTCACCCTTCCTCTATCGCGTGGTTTGGGTTATAATGCCTTACGGCACTAGAAGTATGGTTGAAAACCTTATGAAGCGAGCTACTTTTTTCACCTCTTTTCCCAGCCAAAAGTTCACCCGAAGTTCAGCATAATAAGAAAATCAAAAAATTAAAAAAATATATATAAAATATGAAAATCTATTCCAAAAACTTATCGGATCAACATCTTCATTAGCATACTTAGAACTCTAATTTAGCCAAAAATGAACGTTCTAGTTCAATTAATAACAGAGATACTATTGCAAGAATATTGCTGAACTTTGGAGGCGATTTCTGGTGAATTTTAATTTTGGCGCCTAAGTACCTTAAGACGCTGGACCCCTAAAATGTCGAAACCTTGTAGAAAAATACCCAAAACAAATCATTGAAGTTATTGAAGCAAAAGGTGTGGACACGCCAAATATTAAATAATTTTGCAAGTAAATGCACGAAAATTTTTGCATTTTAACTTTTTATTTTTACTTTCCTTAAATTAGTTTCTTTTACATATATGTTGGAATACTCGTAAACTAATTTTTTTTATTTGTTAAATTTTTCCGAAAACGAACGGTAAATTTTTCAGAACTATCGTATGCATGGTACAAAAGATAAGGGCGAATATAACTGAAATATTTCTCTGTAAAAATACTTATGAGCGCCTGTGTGTGTGTGTGTGTGTGTGTGTGTGTGTGTGTGTGTGTATTCAGCTTTTCGTTCTTGTTCTGAAGCTATGAATACATGGATTAATTTAAATATATCAGTGGTGGGTTTTTTGTTAAATTTTATTTTTTACATACCAGCTGGCAACTAAGTTTTCTCGGAATTTTCACGATTTTTACTATCAAATTCTGTGTTCCCGTTTTTTCATGATAAATTCAGATATCTTTAAATATTTATTTCATTCAAAATAAACCTTTAAAAAAGTCCTTTACTCGCGTCGTACATACCCGCCTTCAGTCCGTGTATGCGTATGATATATTCGCGTTTTATTTCGGGAATAATTACGAGGGTTGTTCAAAAAGTAAGTGCAATATGCATAGTACAATAATGTTGTTGGTAGTATACTATTTTGTTAGGCATGCGTGGCAACACTGTAAAGTGGCAACATCCTGGGTCACCACGAACCAAAATGTTGAAGATTACACAATCAGCTGGTAAGGTGATGGCAATGATTTTTTGGGACCATCATGTTGAATTCATGCCAAAAGGGACAACAATAAATGCCACTTCTTATTGTAAAATTTTACAGCGACTCCGCACGGCTATCAGAAGAGAACGTCCCGGGTTGCTTACTGCATGTGTGGTTTTCTTGCATGACAATGCATGCCCTCACACTACAAATCAAACACGCCAACTTTTGGAATCGCTCCACTGGTAAGTCATGGATCAACCCCCCCCCTCATAGTCCTGAACTTGCACCAAGCGACTTCCATATGTTTCCAGCCCTAAAGGAACACCTCGGAGGTAAACGATTTCAAAACTATCCTAATGCAGAAGCGGCCGTACGAAACTGGTTAAAAACTAAGGACCCTACATTTTACTCGACCGGCATCGGAAAGCTTGTCCCACGCTACGACAAATGTTTGAATCTGTTTGGTGATTATGTAGAAAAGTAGTAATAAGTTGTTGTTGAAATACTTGTAATAATACTTGCCTTGTAATAAAACATTCTTCAGAACACTTTGTACACTTACTTTTTGAACAACTCTCGTAATTTGACGCACTAAAACAAGCAACTTTGTTACTAATTTGAGGAATCATCACTAAAAATATTGACGCACTAAATTGACCGAATTCTCACATAATCTATTAGAGTTTGGGCTCATAATAAAGGAATACACCAAATTTAGTATATATTCAGTTTATGGTTTGCTTTATAGTTTGTTTGCTTTCATGTTTTAAGAATTTTTTCATATTTTTGCTTTGGAATTTTATCGTTTTTTTTGTGGTATTGAATCTTGAATCATACTGGGATTTTTTTTTTTTGTCCAAAAGTGTTTTTTTTTTCGTCCTTCATTTCCATATATCCATGTTGGCAACTCTGTATTAACAAAATCTCGTTTCCCAATGGATTGGGGTAAGAAGACAAAAATGGCTCAGATGCTAAAGACAGAAGGGAATAAAGGTTGAGACTAAAGGGCACATATCAATTCCCACGCGCATACTGGTGGATTAGCGCCCTCCCACATGGCCAAATTCCACACTTTTACCAGCTCCTCGTGCGCCAATTGTGGTACGCTTCCAGGATTTTTTTAATGTTAGAATTTATGTAATCATAGTATGTCGCATCTCTAAAGAACTTCATGTGAATATTGATTTTATAATGGTCTCATTATTATATAAAAGTATGGTTTTTATATTAAAGTATTAGCCATGCAAAAGGATGGGACACTCAGTATGATTGTATTTACTGATAGCCTTTCCTGAATCTGGTTTTCGATTGCGTCATTACTCGCTGCAATTGACATTGGGTTGGGTATTCGTTGAATGGGTGACCGTCCTCCACGTTCAGATGTAGTGACCCGGGATTCGGCCCTCGCGTAAAGCTGTAGGTTCCCTTTGTCATACAACCATAAATGTTGCAAAGGAGGTAAAACAGCTCCCCCTCCCTCCACATTTGATGCATTTATTTGTTTTGCTAGTAGATTTCTTGTTATACATCCCTTAAAGGATGTAACGAATTGATATTTTTGGGGGTGTTATTTGATATCCATCAGTTACTTTGTTTTCCTGTGTAACCCATATCGAGATGGTCACAGAGCTCATAAATAAATTGCTCTGTGTAATCATACATGAAAATCAATTTGAGACATACCTAACGATTTAAATATACCTAAAACAACAGTTGCTAAAATTATTAACGAGTACAAAAGCAAGGGAACAGCTGAACCTCATCTGAGTGGAAAAGTTGGGAGAAAAAGGAAGACATCAGCCAAAAATGACACCCCATTACTGAAAATATTTATAAAAGTTTGTGGGAAAACCTCATTTAACGTCCAGTAAGGATTTGATTTAAAAACATTGGCATTAATATATCGTCTCGAAGTCAGAAGACGACTTCATGAGAAATAGGTGAAATCATCTCGATCGCCTAAATATTTTTTCTTTATCTCTTATCAGTTTTTTAATATCCATAAATTGATTACTACTTAAGCGAAATGAGTAACACTAAATTTATTGATGACTGACTTTAAAGAAATTGACGTTAAAAAATATACAAGCACTATTCGGTTTGAGTTGAAAGATTAAAAGAAATTTCATATTACGTTTGCCACGAGACATTTACATAACCTATTTTTTCGTTGTGAATATTGAAATATCTTTTTTTTTAAAGATATTCCATCTGAACTTAATCACTCGTAACTTCATATAGTGGTTGGTGACTTGCCCATCAATCAAAAAGAGATACGAAAGATAAATTTTAATAAAAAAAAAAAAAAAAAAAAACGCGAATAAAATGTGAGGTTCGTTTGACCTATGAAAAAAAATTTGATTTTCAAATAATATAAATGTTTACCGAATTACTTCAGTTCAGTCGTCCGTGACGTTTTTATTATTTTCTTTAAAAATACAGAATAAAGTTAGGAAATTAAAAAGGAATATTCAGCAAAAATGTAAATTGGTTTTTAATGATATAATTTTTTTCTTTTTTTAACTAATACAGAAACTATTCTGCTTTTAAATAATATAGCCCAATTATGTATGTTTATGACCGTAAATTAGGAGTAATTGATGACATGTGGGTTAAGGTGATGCAGACTAAGTCGAGCATTAATTTTAAAATCACCACCAAAAAGTAACTTTTTTCCAGTATCTATCACTTTTTCACTTGAAAATTAATAGAAATATATATATATATATGTGTGTCTGTGTGTGTTTGCGTGCGTGGAACATAGAACTCGTGTTTAATTGTTGCTTGCGTGACAAATCTTCCAGAAATAAATTATATTATTTTTATTTTAGTTGCCATGGTAACGTTAATGAGGAGAAAGAATTGATTGAACTGTCATATACGAGAAGAATTGCAATTAAGAATTACTTTTTAATGTTTGACATTCTTAGTGGGCAATTTTCGTGAAGGGGGAGACGGACCGAGTAATTTATTTTTGATTCGTGTAGGATATATATCGAAAAATCCACTCGTCTTCTCTTCACGGACAAGTGAATTTTAATGGCTGACGAGCAGCTGAAAATTTATTTATTCACCTATTTAAATATCAAACGGGTGACGACCCTGACTTCAAAATTATTTCAAGGGGAAAGTTCTGGGCTACTTCAAGAATTGATAAGTTTCCAGTTACCAGCAAAAGGTGCTGCTGTCAATTGTGGAAGTTCTTTCAACCGCCGCTTCTGGAAATTTTTCCAGTGGGATGAATGTAACTAAAAATTATATATATATATATATATATATATATATATATATATACTGCGCGGTCATTGCATTATATGCATATATATATATATATATATTATGGGATGAATTTCACAATTAAAACTGAAATGATTGAATGATGCAAATCCACAAGAAAAAAGAAAAATGACTCCAAATCCTTTTGTGTATTCAGAAGTACACCTCGTCAGGAATGACGACGAGGTGTATTCTGAATATACGAAAGGCCTTGGAATAATTTTTCTTTTCCTTGTGGGTTTGCATCATATATATAGGTTACTTAAGGTGAGCTCGCCCTCTGTAGTATCCCGCCTCGTTTGCGGGATTTTGATGAAGAAGGGAATTACTGTCTAATCTCCTCCTGCCCTCGTTGCCAGCCACGCATGGCTGGTCAGGGACTTTGCACAGGAATCTGTCCAGCTGGTTCTTGAAGTTATTCAGGTCGGTGTGCTGGAGATTCGCTTCTTTTGGTAGGACATTGAAAAGCTTTGAGCCTCGTATTCTGAGGTATTTTCAATCCTCGTTTTCATGGCCCCTTGTCCTACCGCAGCTGGGACCGTACAAAATCTGCCTCTTCTCATATTCCAGTTTGTTTCTATTTCATTTCTAAGGATAGGGACAGAGTCCTCGAGTATTTTCCATGGGTATATTATTGTGTACCGCTCGCGCCTTCTTTCGAGAGAGTAGAGTTTCAGTGATTGTAGTCGAGACCAGTAGTCGTCGCCTTCCGTTTCCTCTATCTTAGATGTAAAAGTCCTTTGTATAGCTTCAATGTTCGCAATGTCTCGTTTTCTGTATGGCTTGTGAGTACTGAGCAATACTCAATTATTGGTAGGACTAGACTCTTCCATAATTTGAGCATGATGTTTGCTTTTCTGCTGCGCAAGTTCCTCCAGATGATTCCCATTATTTTTCGAGCCGTTGTAATTTTGGTTATAGTGCTCTCTGAATTCTGCATCCGACGACATTATTACGCCAAGATCCCTGACTTGTGGATTTGGTGTTATCTGTTTGGCTTGCAGAGTTTCGTACCCTTTTTTATGTAGCTCCTTGTTATTACCATATCTTAGAAGTTGGAATTTTTCTTCGTTGAACTTCATATTGTTGTCTTCTGCCCACTGGAATAATGTTTCACTGTCATTTTGTAATCTTTCTATGTCACCTTCGTTTAATATTTCCTTCCATATCTTTGTCTCATCTGCAAAACATGATATAATACTGTCATTGATATCTGCATCAATATCTGCAATCATTATTATGAACAGAAAGGGAGCTAATACTGTCCCTTGTGGGACAGAGCTCTCGACTTCCGATTTGATTCCATTTACCACCACTCTTTGTGTTCTTTGCCTCAAGAATTAAATATCCATTTCCCAGCTTTCCAGTAATTCCTGTATTCTTAAGTTTATATGCTATAATGCCATGGTCACATTTATTGAAAGCTTTAGCGAAGTCAGTATAGATTACATCTATGGTTTGTCCTCGACACAGTGTTTCCAATATTTTCTCTTGGTGGTCTAATAGCTGTGATAGGCATGATCTTCCAGCCCTGAAACCATATTGATTTGGGTTGTATAAGTTCTTTTCTTGTCGGTAGTAGGTAGTTTCGCTTCTAATTATACGTTCAAAACACTTTATAAGGTGTGAGGTGAGAGCTACCGGCTGATAATTCTTGGGCATTGCTCTGTTACTACCTTTGAATGAAGGGGCAATGTTCGCGTTCTTTAAGGGGAGTGGAATTTGTCTTGTGTCGAGTGATTTCCTCCATAGTAAGTATAGCGGTTTGGCAATACTCTCTTTATATTTCTTCAGAAATGTGGCACTCCATGTGTCTGGCCCTGGTGCCGAATTGTCTCGCATCTGTGATGGAGCCTTAATTACAGCTCCTTCCGAGAACTCTAAGTCCATTATAATAGGTTTGTGCCGGAATTTGTCCTCGGCTTATTTGTATCAATGTCGAAAAATTCGTCTGCGTTTTCTACTCTCATCTCGGACTTAGGGGTGGTAAACAGAGTTAAATTGTTCCTTAAGCAGTTCCTTCATTTTTGGGGGTCATTTGTGTGTTTGGCCTCCCTGTCTATCAACGCACCAATACTCTCTTTACACTGCATTTTCCTTTTCGCAAAGTGTAGAAGTATTTTGGGTTATTTTTTGTTTTCTGCTACCTTGTTTTCCTCCTCGTTTGTTTTATGTATGAATGTTTGCTTTAGGTCCATTTCTATTTCGTCAAGTTTCCTCTCTAGTTTGAGTCTCCTTGCATCAGTTTTGCTTTGCATCTGTGGAGATGTTTTACGGTTTGCTTCCGTTGTCTAAATAGTGTCCTGATTTTTCTCTCGAGCTTGCTAGGTTTTCTCTTTTGTCTCTCTGGAACATGCTTCAGTAATATATGTTTGGTTTCAGACTCCATTTGTTCTGGAGTCTTCTCGTGAAGTAGTAATTCCCAATTTACTAACTTTAAATCTTTATTTACACTTTCCCAATCTACATTCTTTAAATTTATGTTTAAGCCTTCAAATATTCCTTTTTCCTCTCTCGGATGCGTTTTCGGACCTCTGGGTGCTAACTTCAATTGTATATCGATTAGGTTATGGTCGGAGAAATTTGTGCGCGTTACCTTTTTATTTATTATTATCTCATTGTTATTTGTCAAAATTAAATCCAAAACGTTCTCTTTCCTAGTGGCATATATATACCGGGTGAACCAAAAGTAGGTGGACAGTAGGTTGAATAGGGTTTGTGTTATATTATAAGTTATTATAACTATGGTGTTCATTATAACTATGGTGTTTGTGTTATATTATATTAAATATTATAACTAAATTTATTTAAATTTAATCTTTTTTCTTTTCAGATAGTTCAGAGAACCCATAATGGCAAATAATCTAAATACTGATGCCAGAAAATGGGTGTTAAAAGAGTATTGGAAATCTCAAAATACTGAAACTGTTAGAACAAAATGGTTGAAACATTTGGTACTCAAGCCCCAAAGAGACAAACCATTTACCACATTCGTGACAAATTTGATGCCACTGGCTCAATTCTTAATGCCCCAAGAACTGGTCGACCCAAAACAGTTTGCACAGAGGACAATAAGCACTTGTTGCCGAAGCATTTGTTCACAGTCCCAAAAAGTCCACCAGAAGAGCCTCAGCAGAACTGGACATTTCACAAACCTCTATTATACGAATTCTGAAATCTATTGGTTGAAAGCTTATCATCCACGGCTAATTCATGGCTTATTGGAGGATGACCCAGACAGGCGGCTGCAATTTAGTGAGATCATGCTGAACGAAATTGAAGGAAATCCAATAATTTTAGATAACATTGTGTGGACCGATGAGGCTTCTTTCAAATTATCAGGTCATGTTAACCGACATAATTGTGTTTACTGGTATAGTGAGAACATGCATTTAACATTAGAGCAGCAACTAAATCAGCCTGGTGTCACTGTTTGGGGTGGTATTTCAAGTTCTGGTGTTTTAGGACCAATTTTTGTTGATGGAACAGTCACAGGTGATAAGTATCTCGAAATTCTAATGAATGAAGTTGTTCCACACTTACAACAACAGCCTAATTCACATGACCTCTATTTCCAACAAGATGGGGCCCCTCCACATTATTCAAGAGCAGTCCGTGAGTATCTTGATGAAACATTTCCCGAGAAATGGATCGGCCGAAGAGGTCCAATTGAATGGCCTGCACGTTCACCTGACTTTACCCCAATGGATTTTTTCTTTTGGGGAGTACTCAAGGACAAAGTTTATAGTCGAAAACCACGAAGTGTTGGTGATTTGAAAAATTACACCAGAGATGCATTTCAAGAAATTAATGCACAAAGAAACTTGAGCAAAAATGTTTGTCGAAGTGTGAAAGGTAGACTTCAAAGCTGTGTAAATTGTGATGGACAGCAATTTGAGCACCTGCGTTGACAAAATTTTCAGTGCTTTTGTATTGTATTGGTATAAGTTAATTTTTTTTTTATTTTGTATTATAGTATACAAAAAAAATTAAATATAATTGTATATGTATTCTCAAAATAAACGTCATCATTTACTGTCCACCTACTTTTGGTTCACCCGTTATATATATATATATATATATATATATATATATATATATATATATATATATATATATATATATATATATATATATATACTGCAATGACCACGCAGTATGTTAATGTATAGAAACGACGTAAGTATATACTTACGTCGTTTCTATATATATGTATATATATATATATGTATTTAATAATAATAATACGAAGAAGAAGAATGGAAACAGGATATATGGATGGTCTCATGATAATCAGCTAAAATGGCCCTCCTCTTAATAAGTATGACTCAAAATTGGCTGTTGACAAATGGTACATTTCGGCAAAACTTCGAGACAATATATTCCGACAAAATGAGCCACAAAGTAGGGTAACTTTGAAAATATGTCAATTTTACGGCTAATACTCCGTAACTTCTTATTGGTGAATGCACGTCTTGTAAAGTGTGTGTGTGTGTGTCAATCAGATGTTAATCCGGAGTGTTTTTGTCCTGCGTGACGTCATTTTTAAAGTGGACTTCAGTAACTTTATTGTGAACTTTTAAATAACATTAAACTTGTTAGGAGGACTAGGAATTACTGAATTAAACTTCGCATACTTTTTTCTATAATAATAAAATTTATATTAATAATAATAATTAATAATAAAATATATTAACAGCAGAGCATGCATAGGTTTTCCAGGTACTTTTGTAGAAGCTTTATTTCTTCCAAAAATTTTCATACGACAAAAAATTTTGATCTGTATCCGTCCTCAAAACAGTGTTGGAATCGAGTAACTTCGATTTGCATTTGGACATACTTCAGCAGAGGCGCAAGACACTGAATATTTTTTAACTTAAAATTATTTATTATATTTTCAGAACAGTATTAAAGTACTTAATTTATTTAAAACGTTGAATATTTCTTCTAAAATAATTTCTTTAACTAACCCCTTTCAACCCTTGTGTGTGTATATATATATATATATATATATATATATATGTGTGTGTATATATAGGCGCCTCGGTCGTGTAGTGGTTAGCGTCGCTAACTACGAATCCATCGCCCCGGGATCGAGACCCTGTGACGGCAGGCAAAACCCAGCTGTTCATCCTTCCACACAAAGAAATTGGTTGGTAGATAAATGGATACCCTGGGTTAGCCTAGTGCTAAGACGCTGGGCTGCTGGTGGGGCGTGGTTCGGATTTCACGATAAACTGTAGGTCTAAGGTGGAGTGACAAGCTTGACCTTCGTCAGAATGAACAATTCGGGCTGAAGCAAAACTAAGGTTACAGTATATACACTGAGCGGCAGAAAAATCGGCCCACTTGGAATATCGCGAGAAGCAAAACAGTGGGCAAGCTTCTGTTTATAAAAGTTTTAAAATTCGAAAACTTAGTCTATGAGGACATTAACAAATCTTCAAACACCTGCTTAATACAATTTATTATCAAAAAATATTGTACAAAAATTTGTAACTCAAAAAAAACAGATTTCGACTAAAACAAAAAATTGAAAAAATAATAAAACAACAAATAAAGAACAACTTATGATCCAGGGTTAATAAGAGGTGTTGCCTCCTGAATGACTACAGCCATTCGTCGATTCATCCCATGAATGAGATCGGCGATCACATCCTTTGGGATTCCCTCCCACTCTTCAGTTAAAGGTTGTTGTAACTCCTGTAGAGCGTTAGGGGCTACTAGACGAGCCCTAAGACGCCGTCCCATTGTGTCCCAGAGATGTTCTATGGGGTTCATCAGGTCCGGACTTCGGGAAGGCCACTCGATTCGGCGAATTCCAGCTTCATCAAGAAGATCGCTAACGGCTCTTGCCGCATGGGGTCTAGCGTTATCGTGCTGTAGAAGGAATTCTTCGCCAACGGAAGGAGCAAAAGGGACCACATGCTACAGCAAGATCTCTTCCACGTATCTTCCGGACGTCAATGACACCCACCCACCACCAACAACGACGAGCTCTGTGCGCGTGTTTGAAGTGATACCACCCCGGACCATGACTGAGCCTCCTCCAAAAGCAACCCTCTCCGCGAAAGTGCACGGGGCGAATCTTTCTCCTGTTCTTCTCCACACACTTTCCCGTCCATCAGATGTTCGAAGATTAAATCTTGATTCGTCCGTGAACAATACTCGTCCCCATTGGACCACAGTCCAATTGACATGCTCACGAGCGAAAGCAAGACGAGCATTGCGGTGGTGTAGGAGCAATTCCGGGCCCATTGCTGGACGTCTAGCATGTAAGCCACTTTCCATAAGTCTCCTCCTATCAGTTCGCTCCGATACACTGACGTCTCGAGACCTTTCCAGCTCATTACGGACGTTTGTGGCAGTCAAGCGACGATCTCGCAAAACACTCAAGACGATGAAACGATCGTCACGGGCAGATGTGCAGCGCGATCTTCCAGATCCTGGTCTTCGGGTGTACTCTCCTGTCTCTACATAACGTTGGTAGACACGTCGAACCGTTGTTCTTGAAATTCCTAGCGCATCGGCGACGTAACGCTGGCTCCGACCATCTTCAATTAGGTCGACGACTCTTGCGACGTTCACGGCACTCAAGTCCATTGTAAATGTCCAATTCTGAAATCCAAAAGAATTAGAAGTCTGTTACTAAACGCAAATGCTTACTCCCACTAGTGAAAGAAAAAAGTGTCACTGGCAATCTAAGAGCAACTGAATGTCAGACTGTCGAATTCTTAAAAGAAGTAAAAATTTCGTTACAGCTAGTGTGTTCGCAGCTGACGTTTTTTGTCTCGTTATTTGGTTGCCTCATAGACTATATTTTCGAATTTTAAAACTTTTATAAACAGAAGGTTGCCCACTTTTTTACTTTTCGCGATATTCCAAGTGGGCTGATATATATAGGGGATGAATTTCACAATTAAACGTGAAATGAATGAATGATTTCTTTTTCCTTGTGGGTTTGCATCATATACAGTACTGTATTATATATATATATATATATATATATATATATATATATATATATATATATATGTGACGCTCGTGAATATTCGTACAGAGAAATATTTCAGTTATATTCGCCCTTATCTTTTGTACCATGCATACGAGTTATGAAAAGTTTACTGTTCGTTTGAAAAAAATTTAATAAATAAAAAATTAGTTCAACTCTAACAATATAATGTAAAATATCAAAGAATTTGAAGAAAATACATAAAAAGATAAAATGTAAAAGTTTTCGTACAGTTATTTACAAAATTATTTAATACTTTGCGTGTCCACCTTTTACTTGAATGACTTCAGATTCGTTTTGGATAATTTTCTACGAGGTTTCGACATCTCTCCGTAGAAATTTTGGCCCATTCTTTAAAAGAAAATTGTTGCAATTCATTCTGATTCGAAAGGTTTCTCTTGCGGACAACTTTTCTCAAATCAAACCATAAATTTTCGATTAAATTGAGATCCGAGCTTTGACTGGGCTACTCGAGAAGCTTCAAACTACGTATTTTGTTAAAAACATTTCATGGTGCTCTTACTTTTATGTTTTAGATAATTATCTTGTTGCATTACCCAATTTGACCCATTCGCAACTCCCGAACTGAGGGCAATATATTTTCTTCTAAAATTTCCTGATATTTCTTTGAATTCAAGATTCCATTGATGACGACAAGTTTTCGTGGACCAGAAGCGCTAAAGCATCCCCGAAGAAGCAAACTACCACCACTATGTTTAGCTGTAGGGAAAGATGTATTTTTCTTCGAATGCAGCATTTGATTTTCGCTAAACATACCGTTGCTTGTTGTTCCCTAGTAATTAAATTTTGGGTTTCTCTCTCCAGAGAACTTTCTTCCAAAATGAAAATCCATCATTTCGATGATTCTTGGTGTACTTTAAACGAGCTTTGTGCGCTCTTAATGTTTGGCAAATATCTCCTGCAGTCATTCATGGATTCGCAGCATCCATTTTTTCAATCCGTCTAGCTGTATGTTCCGAAGTTTTGGAAGTTCGTCCACCCCTTGGTACGGTTTTGATTGTTGCAAAGCTTTTCTATTTCTTAAAACTGCAGCAACCGTCGTAAGTGGAATTCGAAGTTCTTCTATCTTCCTATAACTCTTTCCAGACTCGTGTGCAGCAGTAACAGATCTTTTAAGATCTGTAGACAGCTCTTTACCATGACGACCCATTGCTTATTAATTGCTCGTACAGTCGTCCGTCTTCCATGAAGTTTCCTAGAGAAAATTCAAAATTCAAAATTGTCAACAATTCTAATCGATGAACAGCCAAGTTCTGGTCAAAATTTTAAATTGTTTCGAGCCGAAAGTGAACACGCAAAGTACAAAAGAATTTTGTAAATAAATGTACGAAAACTTCTGCACTTATCTTTTATTTATTTTCCTCAAATTTGTTGATGTTTCACATTATTTGTTGGAGTTAAACTATTATTTTAATTAAACTTTTGAACAGTAAACTTTTCATAACTATCATATGCATGATACAAAAGATAAAGACGAATATAACTGAAATATTTCTCTGTACGAATATTTATGAGCGCAACTAGATAGATAGATAGATATAGATAGATAGATATAGATAGATAGATAGATATATAGATAGATATAGATAGATAGATATAGATAGATAGATAGATATATAGATTTCTCTCCTCTCTCCTAATTGTTATTTTTTGTTTGTCGTGTTGTTGCAGCCCCCGGCCGTCCGATCTGCCAGCCGTGCCTTCGTATGTAGTTTGAGGCTTTCCTCCACCCACACGCCCTCTTCCACCACAACCTCCACCACACACAACCCACACGATTCTCAGGAGCCAAAGCGGGAAACGCATCGCCCACAGAACGACAGCGCAAAGAACACAGGTAAATGACGCAAAAGTGCATGTTTTTATATATAGTTCAATAGAGATGGTGTTTGTCGTTGTTGTTGGGTTTAGGATTCTATTCCTCTTTTATCCCAATATTTCCCATCTATATTTGTCTATCTATGTGCATATGATGATATTTATAAGTCTACGCAGTTATTTAGGGAAATGACCATTATTTCTCTATTTGCGGTCGTCAATTAAATTTCGGTGTTTTGTACAGTTCCCTTTTTTGCATTCGTGTTTCCTGTTTCACTTCATTATTTTTGGTAATGTTCAGATAAGTGAATTTGAAAAAGGGAAATCCATTTTGAAATAAATTTCTCGTTTTTATTTGTATTTTTTTTTAGTGGGGTGGGGAGGTTTTAAAACTGGACGATCGTTCCAGAGAGGGAGTAGCGATAGGAGAACCCGCACAAGGTCATGCAAATAACCGAATGTAGAACGAGCACCAATAAAAGGTCGCGCAAACGAGGCATTTAGAAAAGACGACGTTACGGTTGAAATATGACTGCCCTTCGCGAGAGTCGGCAGAACATTAGTCGCTTGAAAAGCATTCGGGATTACCCAGAAACACTGACGTGCCTGTGATAAATACATGGCATCATTTATTCTTATCATTTTGTACCAAAAATTATATGAGATACGGTATCCGATGTAGTACCGCAGTACTTGGGATAAAGTTCTTACTCATTTTATATATATACTGTACTGTATACAGGGTGTCCGAGAATTATCTGTACAACTTTTGGCTGTTATTAAAAGTCAACCATGAAGTGTAGAAATTCCAGTGTTGTCCCATTTTACAGAGAATCTCATTAAGTTTTTTCTAATACCAAGTTTTGACAAGTTTTTTAGAAATTCCAGTGTGTCCGAAAATTATCTGTACAATTTCATCTTTTAATAAAATTCTTGATAACACACGTAAAATTCTTAAACAAGATTATTTAGAATCTGTATTTTCAAAAACGTTTCTTTTATTAAAGTAACGTTGTTACAAATATTCGATATGTGCACCATCAGTTATTCGCAAAACATCCAATCGATAATCCAAATGTTGCCATGTACGCTGCAGCATATCCACATCAATTCGCTCAATAGCAGCTGTGATTCTTGCTTTTAAATCATCAATGTCTGTGTGTATGCACCTGATGGTGCACATATCGAATGTTTGTAACAACGTTACTTTAATAAAAGAAACTTTTGAAAATACAGATTCTAAATAATCTTGTTTAAGAATTTTACGTGTGTTATCAAGAATTTTATTAAAGATGAAATTGTACAGATAATTTTCGGACACACTGGAATTTCTAAAAACTTGTCAAAACTTGGTATCAGAAAAAACTTAATGAGATTCTCTGTAAAATGGGACAACACTGGAATTTCTACACTTCATGGTTGACTTTTAATAACAGCCAAAAGTTGTACAGATAATTCTCGGACACCCTGTATATAAAATTATACAGTTCATAGAATATATTGAAAAGAAGTTTTAATAGTGTATATAATAAATCCCTCACCTAAATTAATGGATAGCTGGGCCTCAAAAGCGATTTCGTCGAAGCGAAAGAAACAAAGCCCCTCTTTTCGGGGTGTGGGGGATAGAAACTGAGGCACTCCTATGAAAATTTTTCCTCATTTTTTTTTTCCTCTCACCTCACCACCAACCGCGCACTTCTCAGCCGGAGACCTTCTTAAAAACAAGATCATGGAAACTAAATTTAATTTAACTTTCACGCATATATATATATATATATATATATATATATATATATATATATATATATATATATATATATATATATATACAGAAATTATATCAGCACACGAGTGGAAATACGAGTATACGAGTACATTACCTTTGCAATAAGGTAAAAGCAATGAATTTTTCCACATGAAAGACTTGTTTATATATATATATATATATATATATATTATATATATATATATTATATGCGCGCGCCTCGGTGGTGTAGTGGTGAGCGTCGCTGACTACGAATACATCGGCCCCGAGATCGAGACCCGGTGACGGTAGGCGGTGCGCAGCAAAACCCAGCTGTTCATCCTTCCATACAATAATGACAAAAATTTGTTGGTAGATAAATGGGTACCCTGGGTAGCCTAATAGTTAAGACGCTGGGCTGCTGGTGGGGCGTGGTTCGGATTCTACGTTAAACTGTAGGTCTGAGGTGGAGTGACAAGCTTGGCCTTCGTCAAAATGAACAGTTGGGACGGAAGCAAAAACAAGGTTAACCAAGGTTATATATTAATCAATGTGCATCTTTTGTTTCTCAGTTTTACGTGTTTTAAGTTTCTTTATTAAGAAGTTTTTCTTTCTAGTTTGTTTTCATTTTTTGAGATTGAAATCGCATCTTTTATATATATGTGTGTGTATATATATATATAAAACTGTGTTGTGGATTGTTATAGTGGTAATTGGTTGGATAGTTGTTATATAGTATAAAGTTTCGTGGATGATGATTGTTCATTGAAAGATGATGGCTTATGCGTATATATACTGTATATATAAAGACTGAAGGACTTTTAAGATAAATTTTAATTGGCTTGGTAGTAAATATATTAATATTATCTAACCGTGTGTTCTTGGGTAAGTTGCGTGTTCGCGATACGAACGTTCGTATAGCGACATTAGTAGTATAGCCATAGTTTTAGACTTCATTGGAATTTATTAAATATCATGGGAATCAAATAGAGATACAATAAAGGTTTGGTTGTGTCGCCATCCATAACTGAAAATGTCGCGGATTTGAAAGATAGCCAAACTGTGTGTGTAGGGGCGGGTATAATTGAGGTAGTGTAATTATGATAATTCATAGGGTTTTTTAGGTAACAGTTTTGGTACATAAGAACATTAAAACATTTAAAAAAAATTTATTGTAGAAAAAGTTAATCCTGATTAGGTTAGGTTAGTTAAGGTCTGGTTAGGTTAGACTAGACTAGATTAGATTAGCGAGAAACCACCTTTCATGCCCTCAGTTGCGCCCGAAATACTTATCACGTACTAGTCGGTTCTATGGCCCTAGGGTTAAGCTATAGGTTAAATTATGATTGGTTAATTAGTTTTTTAGATTTAATTAGGATTGCTTTTTAGATTGTTAGTTTGAAATAATCGGTACCTCACTTATTCGGGGATGCGCACGTGTGTGTGTGTGTGTGTGTGTGTGTGCGCGCGCGTGTGCAGGAGATCATGACTATCGAGATTCTCCAGTTGGAGTAATGTTCGGTATTTTTTCTTTACAAAAATGGAGCGGATTTTATTTTTGTTCGATTCTTGAGCGTCGTGAGATGGAGCGGAAAATGGTTTAAATGTTAAACCCTCGCAATCCATTCTATTTTCCCATTTCTGGGCTTCTCAACGTCTCGGAAAAAATGGATGTACCGAAAAGAAAGTTTCGAAGGAGGTCATATCTGAGAAGGGAACGCGGGGGGAAGGGGGGTGTTTAAATGTCAAAAGTTCCACTTTCTTCTCTTCCAGAATTAGGCACTTCCATGCGCCCTTCGTGATCGCTCTTACAGCTATTGATTGATTCCTGCTTTAAGTGATTGCTTTATATATATATATATATATATATATATATATATATATATATATATATGATCGTCTACTTTTATGTTCATTGTTGAGGCTTGTGGTCCCCGCGTGATTTGTTCAATGACATTTTCAGAGTGGTAAAACTCTTGCTCTACATTAGTGCGAGTGCAAAGGTCTGATGAAATGTGGTGACAGCGCTCCATTTTCGTGTTATGAGTATTTGCTGAAACAAATGGCATATATATATTATATATATATATATATATTATTTATGAGAGAGTGAGTGTGTGCGCGCGCACGCGAAAATTACAAGTCCACTTCGAATTTTCGTAGCAACTGAACTGTGCACACTAAACAAAACATTTTGGACTCTTTACCAGTATTCAGCAATAAAATCCTTATACTCGTATTTTTTAGTTCACGGCATTGAAAAAAGCATTCTGAAGGAAGGAAACGTCAAAGCGAGACTTTGGTGAGCCAAAATATATAGATTTTTACAACAAAATACTGGTAAAGATCCCTTTTTGCTGATGTATCCAAAATGAATTTGTTTGGCACACACACAAGGCAGTACATCACACTCAGACTCGATGGGAAATTAACCCTGCAATGTTTAAAACCATTTGTGAAACATACTCGGGACTCCATAATGATATACGAGTCTTTCGCGTCCCCGTTATAAATTTTGAACCGCTCACCATCATATATTGATGAAACTTCATACGTATACGGATCACCAGACGATGTGTTTTGAGCAAGAATCAGGTTGTTGCATCAAAGGCCAAGGTCGCAAATAGAGGATAGAGGTCAAATTTCAAATGGAGGTACACGCCATAACTTTTGCACCACTCAACATAAAATGATGAAACGTCGCGTGCGTGTTCCTGTATCAAAGGTCAAATGGAGATTCACGTTACAACTTTTGAATCACTCAACCTCAACTGATTAAACCTCATACACACGTGTATTATCATAAGACGATGTGTCACGACCAAGAATCAGGTTCTCTCACCAAAGGTGAAGGTCAAAGATGTAAGCGTAAACACTGGTATCAAATAGTCAACAATTAGGCCGGTCGCACATAGGATCGTCTTGCTACTCACGACTGACGACTCAAATCACACGTAACTCGAGTCGTCACGACCCAAGTCGTCAGTCGTGAGTAGCAAGACGATCCTGTGTGCGGCCGGCCTTAGTGAGTCAAAACACTTTTCCGACAAGATAATAACCTAGAACACAAGTTCAACCTTTTCATGAATTATGTGAATCATAGAGAAGAACAGAATGTACCGACTTGATCTGAATTCAGTTGAACATTTATGGACATCGTTCACACCTGAAAAGGAGAGATACAATCAAAGCAACCCTTTATACTGATATGTGAGAAGCGATGCAACAAAGTTGAAATAACATCACCTAAGATACTGTCAATAAATGATTGAATCAGTGCTCTGAGGAGTGGCTGGCTGCTGTATTGGCTGCAAAAGGGAAACTTATAAAATATGACATTTTGTTTATTTATTTTCTTTTTAATAATAATAATAATCATCATTTCCTTTTGTTATTAAATTAGGTTTTAATAAAGTTTCATCGCGTTTTGTCGCGGTTTTCCAGCTGTTACAAAAATTCGAAGAGCACTCACTCGTAATATTTGGCACCCACTGTATGTATATATATTAAAATGAACATATCTCCGCTCGCCAACACGAAATCGCGCTCTTGATTAATATCACCAGCATTTTCCTTTTCCCTCATTAGTGGCAACGCGTTTTGCCCTTTTCCCCTTTTATCTACCCCCACTCCCCCTTCTTTTTATTCTTTAACGTAGGGGAAGGAGGATTTATTTGTGAAGCAGCTTTGTTTTTCGTTGAATTTCGGGCGAGCCGCGATGGAACTCGGTGCCATATTTATGAGCCCCAAAAATGAAAGGGAGCTCTTCATTAGTTTTTACTTTTTCCTCCCCCTACCCGCTAATTCTACCCCCCCCCCCCGCCACCCCACTCTCCCCGCTAATTCCAAACACCCCTATGCCGCCCCCCCTCTCCCCTCCCCTTTTTTTTTTTTAAATGCCTCGTGTTGGTTTTCCTCCTCCTCTTACTGTTTCTGATTTTTCTGCCTTTCTGTTTCTTTCGGTTTTTTGGTTCGTTCATTTCCTTCTTGTTTTATCTCAAACCTCCCCCTTCCCCCCGAAGGGCGTCGAATTTGGAGTTTTGCGTACTCTGTATTTCTTATCACATTTCTTTAGACTTGTGTGTGTGTATATATTATATTACAAACAAAGTATGAAATTCAGGTATTCTATACATTGCCGAATGGTTTTTAGGCAAAGTATGAAATTAATATTGTATTACAGTTAGGCTAGGTTAATTGAATACCCGGTTAGATCAACTGTATGCCCTTGACGTTTGGTTAGGTTAAGTCATGATATTTTCGTTAGTTTTGACAGTAAACGAAAATAACATGACAACCTAACCAATCGTCAAGGGCGTACAGTTGACCTAACCGGGCATTCAATTAACCTATATTAATCTTCATTAACATTCAATAACATTAATTTCATACTTTGCCTGAAAATCATTTGGCAATGTATAGAATGCCTAGGTATTGTATAGAATACCTGAATTTCATACTTTGCCTGTAATATATATATATATATATATATATATATATATAATTATTTTCCAAATTGCTTTTTCTGCCTTTTGAATTGATTTATCAGTTTGTTTGTATTTTATGATGAATTTAAACTCTTTTTGATACGTTGACTTTTATCTGTAACGCGAGGTTGACCCAGTTGGTATTTAAGTGTTGAAAGTTTGAAACTTCAAATTATTTATTAATTTTCTTTCCTCTCTTTGTTTACATTATAGATGAATTTAAATCGCCATTTCATTTGAAGGCCATTTCACAGTAAATAATAATAATACTTCATTATTATTATTATTAATACTGAAGGTTCGTTTTACCTTCTATGTTCTCTCCAATCAGTTTTCATTGTATGTCCTCAGATCCCTTTGTCATTCGTTTGCCTATTTATCAGTAATTTGCATATTGTTGCCAAGGGCTATTCTTCCCAATCACTCGTGAGCGAAGTGCAAGCCTCCTCAAAATTATGTAACCAGAGGTATTACCAGTGGTGGGCACCGTTAACCAAAAAGTTAACTTCGATAACGATAATCTGTTAACCCCAATTTTAACTCCGATAACGATAATCCGATAATTTTACTACAAAGTTAACGATAACTATTTCTTTACTAACATTTAAAAAAAATCAAGGAAAAAAGCTTTAAAACCCATAGAAAATGTTTATTTATGCAAAATCCAACAATAAATAGGTATTTAACTGTATTTTTATCAAGTTTTGCAACTTTTTTGCTTAATAACTTTTTTTATTTTTAATAAAAAATGTACTGATTACATGTTTTGAAACCCTTGTAACCACTAACCATTAACTAAATTTTAATTTACCAGAGAATTATTATGGCGGGAACTGAAAGGTAAAATTAAATTTTAGGCACATTTATTAAAGACTATGACACAATGTGCTGGTTGCCCTTCAGAAAGACCAACTTCTCAAAGTTAGGCCCAACTGCCAGTCTTGACCTCTTGGGCCTCAGGATGTCCTTGCCGAGAGAGAAGAGCCGTTCCATTGCGGCAGAGGACGGAATTGGCAGACTAAATATCGAGTTATCGGAAGTTAACTGGTCCGATAACGATAAATGGAAATTAACTTCCGTTAATAGTCCGTTAAAAAAAGTTAACCGTTAATTAACTGTTATCGGATTAACGCTTTAGTGCCCAACACTGGGTATTACGTAGTCTCGTATTTCAATCTGCCATCTATTTCTCTAAGAATTGTGAATTATTGAGAAATTGCGAAATTTCTGAATTCATTATGTTAATGTATGTTAACCCTTTAACTGTAATGTCCCACCGGAAATATAATATAAATCGTGCTGAAATGCAACTTTCTATAAATGCTTCTACATGTTTATGTAGGTTAAGTTAGTTGTCGGAAAAGGAGCCTAAAATGTGCGTAATGTAAGTAACGAGTTACTAAAATATTTGGTTTTGAATAACGATAAATTTTACTACACATTTTGCTTTAAAGAACAAATAGTCGTGAACGGAAGGCTTAACCTTTTAAACGGTTAATCTTTACTGTTTGAAAGTTTACGGAGGATTGACAAAAATAAACGGACACCTTCGGTTTTTCCATATTTACTAACTTTTATTATCAAATCAAAAACTAACAGATTTATTGGATGAATATATTTAGAATCGCGTTGCTTTCCCCGTCAAATTAATGTAAAGATGACGCACGTTCTCTCATTCCGTTCATGAGCTGTACCATTTTTTCTTGAAGACAGTCATCGTGGTGTCTATTTACTTTTGTCAACTCTCTGCAGTACTTTTAATTAACTGAAACTATGAAACGCAGGATTAGAACGTTGTTCGCAGTTAAGTCACTTTGATCGACATTCTGCTAACCAGGTAAATTAGGCCGAACTTAAGTAACGTTGAATTTGACCTATTTCCGTTTGATTTAATTCCTGTTCGATTTGATTTCAATCTGGCCAAATTCAATCTTATTTCACTTCGGTTTGCTTAATTCCAGTGAGTCTCATCAAATTCCACTATGACAAGTTCGATGTAATTCCAGTTCGACCTTGTTCCTAACCTAGTCTAACTCGATCTCACCTAACCTAACAGTATCGTAACTATGCATGAAATTGTAATTTGACGTAATTCTAGTACGAACGTAATCAACTTATTTCCAGTCTGGACGATTCGATTTCACTTCCAGTTCGACTTTATTCCAGTTCCATATTTTGGGTTCAGCTTTAGTCCACTCGACCTTATTCCATTCGTTTCTCTAAAGCCATTGCCAACCACACGTAACCTTCGGGGAATGTGTCAATTCCCAACCACACGTAACCTTCGGGGAATGTGTCAATTCCCAACCACACGTAACTTTCGGGGAATGTGTCAATAATAACTTGACTATTATTTGAGTAAGGCTACATTGGACTGAGCTAGTGGAACCTTCTTCTTATCAAATCATCATAATTGTTCGCTCGATTCGATGGAAATTACAGTATAGAGCTTTGTTGTAGTTGAAAAACACTTAAAAGTTAATTTTTAAATTTATAATCGTATTTTGGTCTTCTGTGTACATTCTAACTTTTTGTTTTTCTTTTAATTTCTGTTTGTGGAGATGCGAACCTTTTCGTAAGAGTATTCAATAAATTGCGAAATTATAATTATTGATTTTATCGAGTTTTTTTTATTAAAAGATTTTTTTTTTTGTCGGGGGCGGGGGCGTTATTTAGTCACTCTGTTTTATGATAATAAATGGAATGGACTCTTGTCGTTCGATTTCCTTTATTAATTTTCAATAATCGTCACATATAATTTAGGTCATACGTCAGAACCGGGACACATTGAAGGGTTTCCAGTAATAATAATAATAATGTGGCGTAGATTTTTTTGTTTTTAAGTCTGTTTATTATTTGTTTTTTATTTATAATTGTGATGATGTTTGTGTTTGTGATCCTTTGACTGTCGGAAGGGGATTTCTAAAGACACTAAGAAAGCTAAAATAAGTTCCTCTTCCCCAGTTTTCTCAAATGGATGGATGGAAATATACAGTATAATGTATACTAGTCCAGGCAATTTGTAGTTAGACCTGGGCAAAATTGCTTCAGAAGCTTTCTAAACTGTTTCCAGCTCAGGAACCATTGCCGAATAACATATCCAAAATCCGACAAAATTGGACCCCGGGAACACCCCCAAAAATGAAATTCAAAATGGCGGACTGGATGTTTCCTACGAAAAAAAAAATATATATAATTTCCGCTTTTATTATAGAGATACATTTGATGCTTTTTCTTTCAGTTGTAATGTTTTAAATAATTCAACAATATACAACACAACCAGTTATTACGCAAATATAATGTTATATAGCTTTTTACAGATTTTTATAATCAATAATACAACAATTATTTTTTTCCCAGTTTCAAGTTATGTTCATTACAGAAGAAGTGATACCTGGTCACAAACATACAGAAATTAATCCTCTTCATCACTATCATCGGATAGATTACCGGTACTTGGGTTGTTATCGCAACCACTGATTTGGCACTCGCCACAAGCGGCTGAACAGGGCATTCCATTACGCTTGCATCCACATCTTGAAGTAGCACATTTCGTCTTGCAGGAGCAGCGGATCATGTTGAGTAGATAATTTGGAGCTGGTGGCTTGTCGCAGGCTGTAGGGTAGTAGGAATTATTCTTTACATACCAACCCCACTGTTCTGCATCGATCTTCTCTTCTGTAGACTTCCAGATAAGTATTTGAAAGTATGTGCGAAAGCTGTGGTACTTTGTGGACGCATCGGTAGGTGGCAAACGTTCGGGTGTAACAAAAGATTTAGCTGTAGCTACCTTTTCAACTAACATTCGATGACGTAGTGCGTTAGTGGATTCAAGTGTTTTGCAGCCATACAACAGAAGCATTGCCTTTCTTCCAGCGGCTTCAATGTCAGAGTGTTGGCAACAATCAGACAGAATGTATTTGCAACTGAACGGAGTTCAGCCACCTTCATCAGTGTGTCGAATGCTTTGGCTTTACCGATCGAAAAAAATTCTGGATGTGCTATCACAGCCCGTGAAAGCATGCACAAACAGGAGATACTTGCAGATGTCATTGCCTAACAATGATTGAATGCTGAGAATATCATACACAGGATTAGGAGATGGTCCCCGTCTTATATCGCTGCGATAGTACAACTTGAAACCACTGTCCTTGGCATGGTACAGAAGGAGAATCAGCAAGTCGGTGTCTTCCCCTATTACTGTTGTAGTTGCATTTTCTGATGAGGAAACTGCTGCACGAACGATGTCCACATCAGCATCCCCATCTGCGTTGTGAACAGTACACCCGTGCTTCTTCAACATCTCACCTACGAGGGAAATAAATGCTTGCTGTTGTTTTCACTAGCCAAGAAGTGTTCCTTCTGGCCAACAAACTTCATGCTTGGACTGAGATTCACACTTCTGCTTGTCTTGGTGCTGCGTCTTCTGTGGGTCATGTCCTTGATCGTAGGAGAGCTGCTGTAGCCATCAAAAACAATGATTGCTTTTCCATATGTTTTCAGAGTGAAATCGGCATATGAGTTGGCGATGCTGTCATATGTTTCATCTTGACGCCAGGAAACACGATGTAGTAGAGATCCACCATCCAATACGTACTGGTCTGTGCACTGAATTTCTTGAACTTCTTCCATGCGTAAAGTGTCAGTGTATTTGATTATTGCATGAGCTAGCTGAGACTTATCGGGTTTCCTCAAGATACTTCGTGATTCGAACAATGCAGGAGGATATGCACACAGTTCGTAACACATGACATCTTCAAGATTCATGTCTCCGCCAGTGGCAACAGTCATCATTCTCTGAAACAGTAGTGCAGGATCTACTTCTATATCTGAAGCATCAGTGATCACAACGGCAGAAGCAGATCCTAGTGTTTTCACTTTGTCAGATCTTTTGGCAGAATATGTAAAGGCTTGTTTCCCAATCATTTTTACGACAATGTTCGTACCGATTGAATGCAATTGATGAACGTTAACTCCAGGATCAGCAGTTAGCCCTGTTACAATGTTGTAGAGACCCGAGGTAGAATGGAATGGGGATAAGGATTCCAGACGTTCAAGTACTTTCTTCATGTCATTACTGTCCCTGATTTGTCTACTTCCCCTCATTTCCTTGTGCTGTTCACTACTTTCCAACAAAACTCTGGTGTATTCCTGCATTGCTAAGTTATAAGTGGAACACAGAGGCATAGAAAAGAGCCACGTTGTCCTTTGGATGTCTGTAAATCCACTTCCGCGTGTCAGTCCGCCTCTGCTTTTCAGGGAACGCATTAGTACTTGTTCTATCACCAGGTCTGTGCCGAGTCCGGCCCATAATCTGTCGCTTATTCTTACCACAAACTTACCTTCCTGGGACATTTTGTTAACGGCTGGATTTTCAGAAGGCAAACTTAACATTTTCTGCAGGTACAGGTATATCGATTTCAGGTAATTGTGATGTCCGGCTGCTGCAATTATGGGGATGGTCTCCAGCATAGCTTGCAAGTGCAAATCCCACGAGCCGGTTCTGTCTGCTGTTATCAAGGAACGTGCAATGTTGATCATTCGCTGATATTCCAACCAGAGTTGACTTGTTTGCGAAGTAGATGGTAGGTCAGTTTTCTTCGCATCCAAAGTGGTAGCAATCTGAGAGAATGCATTCGAAGATTCCACATCCTCAACTGATTGTTTGGCGGTCATAACATCGTCGAGCAGGTCACAAGCTTCCTTATGGAGGTCATGAGGAGTTCCATCTTCATTACGAGGGAAAACGTCTGCGACTAGTAAGGTACTAAGAGCTGCATCTACTATCATATGACCACGTATCGCTCTTGAAACAGCTTTTCCAGACATCATGTGTTGCACGCCATTTGGTCCGTATATTTCTTGAAGTACTTCAGACAATCCTGAACCATTCATAAGAGTACCGACTGCTCCCAAAAGATTCATCAGAGTGTGAAATGATCCCAGCATTAAAACAGTCATGCAGGTCTCTCTGTTCATTGATGATTTGGGAAGCTTTCCAGAACAAAGGCTGATCAAAGGTAATAATGCATGGGACTTTTTGATCGCGTGCTATCTTGCTCAAATATAGTAATGTCGAAAATATGCAGGTCATGTCAGTTGGCGACATATCTATGATGGGAAGGAACGTGATCGACGCCACACCTGGATGTGAGACACTTGATCCACCGTGAATTGCCTGCATTATTCCGGACCAACTTGGACCTGATCTTTCTGCTGAAGATATCTGCCAGAGAAGACTAAGTCGACTTATGGTGGCAGTGGGTACTGGAAGTTCGCGGAATGAGATGTCCCTCAACATGCTTCTCGCGTGTCTATATTCCCTAATGTCAACGGTTGCAATCTTCTTAATGTCATTGTCACCAACATTACGCCTGTGAATAGAAGGGTGGATCTTGATCTTCGGAGTTATTGCGGCAATCATACCCATTCCATGAAAGGTATTCTTCCCATCCAAAGTGCAGACATCATGATCGACGTTATCTGCTGCTAGAAGGACTGCAGTGTTTTCATCAACAGTAAAAGAGCCAGACCCACTTGCCAGCGCCGCGTTTCTTTCGAATCTTGTTATTCTGCATACGACGAACAGTAACCCAGCTGATGGAGAACGTCAATAAGGTACCTTGACCTAAAGTTGTGGTGTAGCTGAACCGACAAACCGATCTGTAGTGGACATAGTAATCCTCTAGGACGGGTTGCTTGCATAATGCTCTGCCCAATTGCACCTATTTTTCTTGAAGCATCCTGTCCCGCAAATGCTTTTGATAATAGCAATTTCAGACTGTTGGGAATGTAATCAAGAGCACTTTCTGCAGTGATGTCATTTGGAGATGGATACACATCTTTTCTAGGCGAGTCGACAGACTTGATATCACTTCTGATTATTTTTGCAGCAGCTTCTACTAGGTAAATCTTCTGTAGCTCTATATCTATATCACATTCTTTCGACTTTTTTGATAATCTATAAGAATTTCATTAGCTGTCTCTCGTAGTGTTACTACATCTGCCTTCCCACTTTCACCTGATATTATGATCTTGTCTCCGTAACGTTCTAAAAGCTTTCTCTTCATGTGCCTGCGTTCGTAGACAGAGCTCTGACTTCCTTGAAGATATTCCTCCATTTTGGAAATTAGGTCTCCAATCAACAGTTGTTCATCATTCTCTTCCAGGTAAGCACAGGTCTGAAGGAATGCTTGGTGTTGCTCTTCATTAATTGGTCTCCCTTTCTTCGAATCATGATCGTCGGAGGAGTATGCGCGAGGAATGTTTTTTCCACTTCGAAAATTTACGCTGCAGGTGTGATGGTAGACACAATCTGCAGCAGGAAGATCACGAAGATAATACTCCAGACGGCCTTTTACATTAAACGACCATTCATCGCAGCGGCTTTCACAGCACCTTTTTATGGTTTCGGAGAACTCTGTAGTTCTTATTTTGACATGCTCTGATTTTGGTTTGTGTTTGGAAAAAAAGTCCACAAAGGTATCACAAAACAAACAGTGAGTAGCACTGGAAAATGCGTATTCGTGAAAACGAGCACTTTTCCTTGGTATTGCCTCGGCTGCGGTCTGTCGCTTCTTTATTTCAATGGTCTTTTTATCCGTAAACCTTTTCCTACATACAACGTGAACACTTATTCCAGCTGTTGCAACAACATCGCTTCCACGGCTGCGGCTGGATGCACTTATACCATCTGCTCCTTTTTGCGAGATGTGAACCACTTCCTGTCCGCTGTCCAATTTCTCCTTACAAATCACGCACAATTCTTCAGGGGTCTGCATTCTTGAAGGCGGACGCACACCGAGTCGCCGTACACCGAGTCAGTCTGAAACAGAAAACACAAATTAATAAACTGTGTTGCAGTATTTAAAAGAAGTACATAATAACAGTTTTAAAGAAAATGACAAGCACAAATACGCAGATTTGATAGTGGGTAGTAGGAATTAAAGAGTTGTATATAATATAAGTTTATAAAGATGTAGCAATGTCCATTCTCACATACACTCCATACAGTATATTTTATTTACATTACGTGACGTCATAGTTTAATACTAGCCGCCTAATACAATTTTTAGTGTCATATAGGTTAATTTAGAAACGAAAATGTGTTTTAAAACATTTTACTGATCAAGAAAAACGTCATAACTCTCTCTACAAAGCGAAATTAAAATTTATTGTATTTCGTAGGAAACTGCCAGTCCGCCATTTTGAATTTCATTTTTGGGGCTGTTCCCGGGTCCAATTTTGTCGGATTTTGGATATGTTATTCTGCAATGGTTCCTGAGCTGGAAACAGTTTAGAAAGCTTCTGAAGCAATTTTGCCCAGGTTGAAGCTATTTTTGCTCTAGATTGCCTGGACTATACAGTATATATGTATAATGTATTCCCTACAGAGAAAATTAACTTTTTCTTTAAACTTAAAATTAATGAGTTTGTATCAAATTATCTTTATTTATGCTTTTTTTTTGTTTTTTAATTTTTGCCTTCTCTGAAAGTTTCTATTTGATTGATTTTTGTGGTAGCGCGGTAATATTTTAACCGAAATTTTATAAGTCGTCGATTTAATGTTGAAAATAATGTTTACCGTTAATTTTACGTTTTCTTGTACACTCGTCTCGTTTCCCGTTTTCTTTCACGTTTGTTCTTAATTTTTAATCCTCGACTATTTTATCCGTGTAGATATATATTTTTGTACAGTTTTTCACATTTATATTCTTTCAGCTTTGTTTGCTTGTTTTTATATTTGGTCTTTTTTTTTCTCCCGCGTTTATTTGCTCAGTAAATCTCTTTTACTCGTAATTATTTTTACCTTTTTCTCTCCTTATTTCTCGAAAACGAGCGGAGTATTTCCTGACTAACAATTCCATTCCTCGTCCGTCGCGCGGAGAACTGTTTTGCATATCGTTGCAGCTTTGCAATGTTCACTGGGAGCCTATCTGAATGGAGAGAGTTTTTTTTTATTATAACAATCTCTTTTCGTTAAAGAGCTCAAAATAGCAATGCAAATATAGACTTTTCGATCTCCTCTTCCCTGAAAGAGAAATTTACTTTTCGAAATGTATAGCCGCTATAAACTGGATTTAGGTTGGTGTTTACTTTGCCTGATTCGATTTATTATTATTATTATTATTATTATTATTATTATTATTACAACAGTGTTTGTGCTGCGAATGAGGTTTGAACTGGTACGATTTTTTATTTCAATCTTTTATTTTTATAACAATTTTTATATGCTACGCGTGCGCGCGTGTTTTACCTATGGAATCGCGACGATCTTGAGGATACACACAGCCCGTTGCGTTACGAACGTGCATATCCCAACATTTGCGGTGTCGCGGTGAATTATTTATCTTTATAAATTATTTTTTTTTATGAAAAAAGGGATATAATTAAAGTTAGGTAAGGATAAATTAGGTTCGGTTAAAGTTGGGTGAGTGTCGCGATACAGAATTGTATACATGAGAAAGTGTGAAAATATCACGATCCTGTAGGGAAGCTCACATTACGTGTGAGGATGGGGGGGGGGGTCCAATTTCATATTAAATTTTAGAAAATTTTAAGATTTTGAGGAAAATTAAACGCGAAAAACCGTTTTCGTTTTTTCGACAAATATTTGAAGACCAAAATTGAAAAACAAACTTGTTTATAAAATTTAATTTGCTCTTTCATGCATAATAATATTTTATGGCTTAAAACCGAAAGTTTCCTTCATCATGCCAAATAGGGCGGTCAAACTTTTCATATAAATATGAAGTTGAGAAGTTTTTACTGCCAAAGTAAGAAATGTAAATATTATGGGCCATAATCATTCGTCATAATCAGAAAAATCATAAATATAATTTACATATTTAATGATAATAATAATAACAATTATACTATTATTAATAATAATAATAATGAGTCGTACTGATGTTTTTTGACGGTTGTAAGGTCCAGGTCACTGATGAAAGTGTGTAGTTCTAATTAATTATAGAGTTAAATTGTAAAAATTATTTGGTTATAACAACTAAAAAAAAATATTAATTTTGACAACCATGCCATCCAGATGGATAATTAATACACCCATTCGATGACTAAAGTGACCATGGTTACAGTATTTTTAAGGTAACCATCTTGGTTTGGGCAGTCATCGAATGGAATTGGATTTGAAATGGTTGGTCTTTATTTTTGGTGTGTGTGTGTGTGTGTGTGTGTGTGTGTGTGTGTGTGTGTACTCTTAACCTTTAAAGTGCATGGAAGTTTTTTAAATGGTTAAATAAGTTATATGAATAAAAATTTTGGTTTCTCAAATGGGAGCCACATTTATATGAAGCAATTTTAGTATTGTTTGTACTGTATTGCCGTACCCATAGTTCGGGTCTTGAAAACGATATTAACTTAAACCTTAATGGTGATTAGATAAGTTTAATTAAATATACATGTACGAACTTTATTAACATTTTCTTTAGTGCGTTGTATACTATAGCCTAGTGGTGGACCGGATGTCAGTTTTTCAACATATGCGGATGCGGATATTTAGTTAATCTATCAATATAATATAGAATTATGAATATATGACAATTTTTCAAATTTCGTGATATTACTATTATGGCAGGCAATGCATAAGAATTAAAATTAATATTAATGTTTTCATTATGATAAAAACAACTTTCTGAAGTTTCAGCTACACAAAATTCAATGAAACAAGTTTCATTCAATTTTCTGTGTTACCACGTATTTATATTTTGAGGTTTATATATTTGTTTGTTCATTAATAACACTGGGCAACAAAAAAAAATCTTTTTCGTGTCCCAAGAATGAAAATACCTTATTCTTATAGTATTTTCTGTGCTGAATCCAAATAAGTTTGTAAAATTTCTCTATCAAGTCTGGTTTTTGTGTGACATGCAATTTAATTTTTAAAAACCCATATAGTTACATACTTATTAAAATATGATCGAAAACGTACCTGTAGTTTAAAAAGTAGCTTGTTTTGATTTTCTGCTGTGCTTTGCCTCAGGCATGTCTCTCTTAAGAGTCCAGCAATAGTCAGCCAGCATACTGGGGCTCCATTTGCCTTGGTAACGGTTTTCCATGGCAGAAATATCCTAATGAAAACGCTCACCATGTTCGTCGCTTACCGCACCCAGGTTTTCCGAAAAAAAGTCCAAGTGAGAGTCCAAGAAATGAACCTTTAATGACATATTGCACCCCATTGCTTGGTAAGACTTAAGAAGATCTACTATTTCAGGATAGTTTTCGGCCTTGTGATTTCCCAAAAAATTTGTGCAGACACTTTTGAAACTCTGCCACGCAGCTTTCTCAACTTCATTCAACTCTCCTTCAAATCTCTCATCTCTTAACAATTCTCTGATCTGAGGGCCTACAAAAATGCCTTCTTTAATCTTGGCATCACTGATCCGGGGAAACTTATTTCTCAAGTATGTGAATCCTGTTTGCGCTTTATCCATCGCTTTAACAAAGTTTTTCATAAGTCCAAGCTTGATATGCAAAGGAGGAAGGTACACTTTCTCAGGGTCAACAAGTGAACTATTCACAACATTTTTCTTGCCTGGAACAAGTGAGGTGCGTTTTGGCCAATCCTTCTTAACGTAGTGGTTTTGCTTGTCCCTACTGTTCCACTCACATAAAAAACAACAGTACTTGGTGTAACCTAGCTGCAACCCTAGCAAAAGTGCAATGACCTTCAGATCTCCACAGATATTCCACTTATATTTCTGATACTGAAACTTTTCTAAAAGCAACTTCATGTTGTCGTATGACTCTTTCATGTTTGCAGCATGTGCAATAGGTACAGAAGGAAATTTATTTCCGTTGTGAAGAAGGACTGCTTTCAAGCTGACTTTTGAGGAGTCAATGAACAATCGCCACTCATCCACGTTATGTTCATGACCAAGAGCCCCCATGACTGAATTAACATCTTTACAAAACACAAGTCCATCTTCATGGGAGAACCATTCTTTGAATTCATCATGGCGGCTGCGGAAAAAACAACTTTAGTGTCACGTTGCAGTAGATTCCAACCCTTTAATCTTGAACCTAAAAGTTCAGCCAGCTTCTTAGATAATTTCAAATCACGAACTAGGTCATTTAGATCTCCTTGTGACAGTAAATGTGGTTCATTGGAGGAACAGGTAGCCTGGAATGTTGGATCAGAAATGTCTTCATCTTTTTCCTCGTGATATGCTACAGCTACGTTTGATTCCTCATCACTTAAACTTACATGTTCAGGAGGATTTGGTACTGGAAGTTGAGCACTGTGGGGAACTGGTCTCATTGCAGACGGTAGATTAGGGTATTTCATAAGGCTCTTTGTTTTTGAAGTGATCCCCTTTTTATTTACCAGGCAGAAATAGCAGTCTGTTGTGTGATCTTTGGGTTCCCTCCAAATCATTGGAATAGCAAATGGCATGAACCGTTTAGCCATCCTGTAAGTAGTCTTACACATGTCACACAACAAATGTGAGGGGCCCAACTCTTGTCCTGATCGCCTACTTTACATCCGAAATAAAGCTCATAGCATTTTTTCTAATGGTGTAAAGTTACGTTTCTGGGATTTTAAAGTTAGATCACCACATACATAACAAAAGGAATTAGGATGATTCAGACAGTTCCGCGGCATTACAAAACATCTATATGAATACAACACTGGTGTAAAATTAACAAGAAGCAACAGACACTAGCTGTTAACACTGTGACATTTACAAGCAGACTGACTTGGAGCTGCTCTACACACAGAAACTAGGCTCATGTCTGAACAGGTACAAAATGTTTCAACCAGCACAGTCTGCTGCTCCGACCAAATTTATCCTGCCAGCATCATCAGAACTTTCTCCCCAAAGGAATAAATTGTACTAATTTTACAGAAAAATTAATACAACATATATATTAATATATTTTATTAGTTATATTAATTAATATAATATATTATTATATTTATTATTTTTATAATGTTTTATATTATAATATTGTTATATACTTAATTATATATAATATGTTATTATTTTTTTATCCGGTGATCATGCTAAATGAGGAAAAAATGAACATAGCGTCACAAGTAAACTAAGCCTGATAGAAAAAATCTGATTTCATATTTAGATTCAGCATGAAAAAGTACACTTAGAACACCCATCAAAACCCTTGTGACAAAATTGTTGTTGACCAGTGTAATTAATACGTTACATGAAATGTGCATGACTGGGTCTTATAAGCTACTTTATAAGCTAGTTAATTGTAAATTGGATATATTAGAGGTAATATCCGCATAACATCCGCAGTCAGAAGTGCAGATGTTAAAAATGATGCGGATGCGGATCCGGTCCACCACTACTATAGCCATTAACCTGAAATAAAACACGATGATACTAAAATTTCGCGAGTCTGCCATGACACATGAATGATACATATCTCGTACATCTTCACTGGACATTCCAGTCATTATGCGAGAGACGAGCGTAACAGCGAATTCCTATGTATTAGTTTATACATGGCAGGATAAAAAATGTATAGACACAAGTTGGTGAACATTACGTTTCCGGTGAAACGGTAGGCAAGACTGAAATTATTCAGGAAAGGAAAACTATATGGGAAAAGGGGAAGTGTTAACGTTTGCTCGTTCTGTTATTCACCGTTGTCGCCGAATATCAAAGAAATTAAGTGGTTTGGCATTGCTGTATTTGCATATGTAATTAAATTGTTGACTCTCTCTCTCTCTCTCTCTCTCTCTCTCTCTCTCTCTCTCTCTCTCTCTCTCTCTCTCTCCTCTCTCTCTCTCTCTCTCTCTCTCTCTCTCTCTCTCTCTCTCTCCTCTCTCTCTCCTCTCTCTCTCCTCTCTCTCTCTCTCTCTCTCTCTCTCTCTCTCTCTCTCTCTCTCTCTCTCTCTCTCCTCTCTCTCTCTCTCTCTCTCTCTCTCTCTCTCTCTCTCTCTTCCCGCAGGGGGTATAAAGGTTATGCACATTCCTTCTGGGTGTTGTAAACTTTATACTTGGGGTGTGACAGCCCTCCGGTCCCGAGTCGTGGGATTCTAGAGAAATTGGCTGCCAATTCCTTTAGGTTCTCTCTCTTTCGGGAGGGCGGGTGAAGTCTGTTGTACAAACCTGTCCCGTGGGTTACTAGGACCCCTTCCCATCCCACTCTGTCCTTTTAGCTTAGGTTAGGGATGTTCTCCTCTGACTGCTAAAAAAAAAAAAAAAAAAAAAACTTTTAGTATTATCTTTTTCTCTACTGTTACGATTAGGACGCTACTGCTATCTCATGCGTGGGAAGAGAGGCTTGGAACCTCTATAAATAACACCATTTAACTTCAGTTGTAGGTAAATATTTAGAGGGGATAATAGCGAGTAGGATTGTTGACCATTTGGATTCCTACAAGCTACTTGGGGACTCCAACATGGGTTTAGACAGCATAGGTCGTGTCTCACCATCATGCTCGAGTTTTTCTACGTCATGTTGAGTGAGTATGATAAGAGTAGGGCGATTGATTAGAAGGCCTTTGCTAAGGTACCTCACCGCCGGCTAATGGCCGAAGTGCGCGCGCTGGGTATTGGTGGGGAAGTAGGTAGGTGGATTGGAAACTGGCGAAAAATGCCACAAAGTTAATCCCTTTCGTTAGGCTACAATCGACGCTTACGTGACGCGGGTTCAAAGATGTCAATTTTAGAAGCATGTTTAGTTCAAATGATAACCCAACTCGCAACAATGGTTAGAAGTTGGATTTGAAACGATTTAGGACTAGTATATGTGGGAATTACTTTAACACGTTGATAGTTTAAGGTTAAAACATAAGAAAACTCTGCAGGAGTTCGCTTGCACGGTGTCTCTGTGAGCAAGGTAAATATAGAGCTATTTATATATTCTCCACTTTCCTGTAAAATTTCCTTGGCTACTTTTCCAGGGTCAAGGTATTTTCTTCAACCTTTTTCTGTACCTGCCTCTGGCAGGGAGGGAGCGGAGGGTGGGGAGAGAGCCTTCTACTTTTCTATCCAGTTTTCTACTACTGCTAGGATAGTTGAAAGAAAATAAACTTTTAATAACAGGAACAGTTCCTCGGTGGATCAGTTCAAGAAAAGGTTAGACCAAATCTTGCACACTATTTGAGTGTGTAGAAAATTTTCCCTGGCACCCGTTGCCATTGGTACCTCCTCGGTATGGGCCGCAAGGCCTTTTGAGGTACTTCTTTTCCTTGTAACTCCTTGTAACTCTCTCTCTCTCTCTCTCTCTCTCTCTCTCTCTCTCTCTCTCTCTCTCTCTCTCTCTCTCTCTCTCTCTCTCTCTCTCTCTCTCTCTCGAGGCAGTAAGCTCGATCTCCGGCGGGCGAACTTTGTTAGCCTCAGGGATAGCGTAGCAGAGATGGGGTTAGAGGTTGGCGGCGATGTTGAGGGAGTGTGGAGTGCATTCCGGGATGAGTTTATGGTGCTGCAGTCTGCTGCCATACCCTCAAAACTGGTCACCCCTGCTTCAACGCAGCCTAAGTGGTTCAATCGTGGCATCGCTTCGGCTATCCGAAATAGGAAAGTAGTGTATAGGAGGGCGAAGGCCAATCGTTCCCACGAGAACACTGAAGCGTATGTCCGCCTGTGTAGGGAAGTGAAGGCGAAGGTTAGGCTAGCGAAGCGTAACGAAGAACTACGGGTGGCAAGCCTCTGCAAGAGGAACCCTAAGGAGTTCTTCAGTTATGTTAATAGTAGAAAGCCTATTAGAAGCATGATAGGTCCTTTAAAGGACGGAAGCGGCGTTCTGCGGACCTCCGACGCGGACATCGCTAAGGTGCTTAATGAGTACTTTGCGGGAGTGTTCACCAGGGAGGATACCCGCGTCATCCCGAGCCAGCTGTGAGGCACGAAGGTGCTGACCTGGATAGTGTTAGATGTACCGCGACAGTCGTTGCTCATAGAATAGACAAACTGAGCGCGTTTAAGGCTCCTGGGCCAGACCAGTTTCTCCCCAGTGTTTTGCGAGAAGTGCGCGACCAGGTGGCTCCCCACCTGGCTACAGTCTTCAACAAATCGTTGGAGATGGGCCAGGTGCCTGGTGACTGGAGAGAGGCCAACGTGACCCCTATCTTTAAGAAAGGGGATCACGAAAGTCCAGGGAACTATCGTCCTATTAGTCTCACTTCAGTTGTAGGTAAATTATTAGAAAGGATAATAGCTGATAGAATCGTTGACCATTTGGATTCCTACAAGCTGCTTGGGGACTCCCAACATGGGTTTAGACGGCATAGGTCGTGTCTCACCAACTTGCTCGAGTTTTTCCACGTCATGTTGAGTGAGTACGATAAGAGTAGGGCGATTGATATACTTTATCTCGACTTTCAGAAAGCCTTTGATAAGGTACCTCACCGCCGGCTAATGGCGAAAGTGCGCGCGCTGGTATCGGTGGGGAAATAGGTAGGTGGATTGAAAACTGGCTAAGGAATAGGCGGCAGAGGGTGGTAATTAAAGGGGCTAGTTCGGGTTGGGCCTCGGTCACTAGTGGGGTTCCTCAGGGTTCCGTTTTGGGGCCACTGTTGTTTACCATTTACATAAATGATATCGACGGTGGCATCGTCAGTCGGATCGCCAAATTCGCTGATGACACCAAGCTTGGGGCCAATGTTGGGACGCCCGAAGCGATCGAGGAACTGCGTGCGGACCTAGGTAGGATAGGAGAGTGGTCCGAAAAATGGCAAATGCCGTTTAACTTGGGTAAATGCAAAGTGATGCACATTGGCTACGCCAATCCAAGTCGGACTACTCGATGTTGGGCAGTAATATCGAGGTGACTGATTTAGAAAAGGACTTGGGTGTGCTAATTAGCAGCGACCTTAAGTTTACGAAACAGTGTGTAGAGATGGAAAAGAAAGCCCAGAAACTATTGGGTTATATCAGGAGGCAATTTCAGTTTCGGAACAAGGAGATTGTGCTCTCACTGTACAATTCCCTTGTTCGGCCGTACCTGGAGTATGCTGTGCAGTTCTGGTCGCCCACCCTCAGGAAAGATATTGAGAGGCTGGAGCGAGTGCAGGCGAGGGCCACAAAGTTGATCCCTTCCGTTAGGCATATGGGCTACAATCGACGGTTACGCGCCCTGAACTTGTTTTCGCTTGAAACTCGGAGGCTGCGCGGTCAACTGATCGAGGTTTTCAAGCTCTTACGAGGGTTCAACGATGTCGATTTTAGAAGTATGTTTAGTTTAAATGATAACCCAACTCGCAACAATGGTTGGAAGTTGGATTTGAAACGGTTTAGGACTAGTGTGTGTGGGAATTACGTTACGTATAAGATCTGTGACACATGGAACAGGTTACCTTCGGAAGTTGTGAACAGTTCCTCTGTGGATCAGTTCAAGAAAAGGTTAGACGAAATCTTGCACACTATTTGAGTGTGTAAAGACATTTAGGACCTCAGTCTGCGGAAATTTCTTTTCCTGTAAAATAGTTGATATCTGGAACCAACTTCCCTCAGAGGATGTTTCCAGTCAAAGTGTAAATCTGTTTAAAAATAGGCTAGACAAAGTACAGAACACACTCATAGTTTAAGATTAAAACCTCAGAAAACTCTGCAGGAGTTCGCTTGCTCGGTGTCTCTGTGAGCAAGCTAAATATAGAGCTATTTATATATTCTCCACTTTCCTGTAAAGTTTCCTTGGCTACTTTTCCAGGGTCAAGGTATTTTCTTCAACCTTTTTCCGTACCTGCCTCTGGCAGGGAGGGAGCGGAGGGTGGGGAGAGAGCCTTCTACTTTTCAATCCAGTTTTCTACTACTGCTAGGATAGTTGAAAGAAAAATAAACTTTCACAAAATTTTCCCTGGCACCCGTTGCCATTGGTACCTCCTCGGTATGGGCCGCAAGGCCTTTTGAGGTACTTCTTTTCCTTGTAACTCCTTGTAACTCTCTCTCTCTCTCTCTCTCTCTCTCTCTCTCTCTCTCTCTCTCTCTCTCTCTCTCTCTCTCTCTCTCTCTCCCTCCTTCCTTTTACTGTAAGGACCCTACTGCTACCTCATCCGTGGGAAGAAAGGCTTTGGAACCCCCATAAATAACACCATTTAACGCTCGTAGGTCGTGAGAGACTGAAATGGAGGGGTCCCAGGCGTAGGGGCGCGATGAATGGAGTGTGGCTAGTGCCCCGTTAAGCCCATTCCTAATGCGTAATGGCCTGACCAGTCCCCTGCGACCGTTCTTTGGTGACCAATTGATGGTGCTTGGCTGTACTGCTTTTAGGTGAGAGCGCTTTACTGCCCAGCCAGCGGAAAGTCTCGGGCGTAGCTGCTGGGTCTGGTGGGATATCCCTTGAACACTGGATTCTAAGTCTGGCCGCTTGTGAGTGACTAGTCAGACTTAGTAAGGAGCTGCATCTAGCTGTCGCTCCTGGCGGGAAATCCGTGACGCCTGCGTCGCGAGTGTTTGTCAGTTGGTAGCTGCGACACGTTTGCGACTGTCCGGCCCTGAGGAGACCCTTGGTCGGTGCGGCAGTATGAGAGGTGTAGTTTTCCGGATGGGATGAACGTCACTTGCAGATAGGCGGATGCGGCTTGCGCGGGAAGAATTCACCCCCCTCCTTTTTAATGTACTGGTCAGAACGTTTTCGATAGTTTTCATTGCTAGAACGCTTTATCTTATTCAGTGTATTCGGACTTAGAAAACAAAATAAGTTACAATGACTGGACCGCAGAAACTGAAGGCTGAGTGCGTGATGTGTGGAGTAAACCAGTGCGTGACGAACTTCAAAGAAGCTTGCTCCGAGAAGATCAACCACTCCAGCAGGTGCCGCTTTTGCGAACTCGTGCAGTTGTACGAGAAGCTAGAGGAGAGGGTCCGGCGGCTCGAGTCGTCCAGATCGACTGTTGGAGTGTTGGAGTCGCGGCTGCGCCCTCCACCCGGAGCTTATTGATAAGATAGCCGCCCTGGAAAGGCGGTCCAGTGGCGGACGACAGAGCTCGAGACAGCGGAGAAAGGGTAGAGGTGCAACCGGGGGCCGGGTGCAAAATCAGTGTCAGGAATCGACAGCGACCCACATGGAATGCTTGGAATCGCGACGCAAGGTGGAGAGAAGGGAGGGCGCAAGGAAGGGGCCGATAGAGAAAGGTGGGAAGGGGCCGGTAAAAAAAAGGGTGGAAAGAGGCCTACTGATGGCCTAAACAAACCGAAGGATGGAGCTGCCGGTCGAGATGGGTTGGGTGCTGTAAGTGCGGCTGAGTCGACGGGTATCGAAAGGTATCAGGCAAGAAGGCTGCGAAGCCGAAGCCTGAGACCGCTGTCAGGACCTCCAACCGCTTTATTCTCCTGTGCGCGAAGGAGGAAGATACCGTTTTGATTGGGACTTGCCGATCAGGGGCCAGAAGAAGTACTTTGCTTTTGCAAACCGGGACAGGAGGAAAGTAAGATGCTTACCCGGGCGGGGAACGGCGCACTTAAGGAAGGAGTTAGAGAAGCTGCGCGTGGCTAGTCGGAGGACTGCGATCGTTGTCCAGTGTCCACGCTGGTGGCAACGACCTGTTCCTCAAAGGCGGCAGGGTAGGTTCGACGGAAGGGATCATCACCGAGATCATGTCTCTTGCGGATGATCTGAAACTTAAGACAGCGGAATGTCAATGGGTATTTTACCGCGGATGAATGCCAGTGACCACGCGCTCAGTAAGGTCATTGGCATCAACGAGAGGGTGCAAGACTTGTGCGTCCCACTGGGCGTGAGGTTTGTTGACCCCTTCGACGCGTTTTCGGGTAGGTGGGACCTTTATCAGAGAGATGGTGTCCACCTCAATGTCAAGGGTAAAGGAAGTTGCCCCCTCTTTGGTGAGGGGCTCTTCAACTCCCGACAGCTCTGGCTGTTCAGGAAAATGGTCGTGCTAGAAGGCGGTCAAAATAGGGAATGCTCCCTCCGTGCAGTGCTCTTTAATGCTAGGTCGATTAGGAATAAGTTTTGCGAGCTACGGGCGCTCTTAGCATCAGAATACCAGAATATCGTTGCTATCACCGAGTCCTGGATTCATACTGATCGTTGGGACTACGTTGGGGAGTTGGAGATTCCCGGGTATAGAATGTTTCACAAGGACCGCACCCGTGGGGAGTGGGGAGTGGGGAGGAGTACTAATATACGTGAGGAACACGTTGAGTCCTGTTGACTGCCAGTTCCGTTCGGAACAGGAGCTGCTTGGCGTCGATCTGCATGTGGGAGGGACGAACTATAGGTTAATCTTGGTGTACAGACCTCTGCATCTCCTCCTCGAAGAGGATACAGCCCTGTACACCGAACTCCGTAGCCTGCTAGGGGACAGGGTGTGTGTAGTTTTAGGAGACTTCAACTGTCGCGGCATAAAGTGGGAAGACAGGACTGCTGATGCCGAAGGGAGGAGGCTAGTTGACTTTGCTGATGAGAACTTCCTGACTTAGTGGGTCAATGGGCCTACACGAGGCGAAAGCGTTCTAGACTTAGTATTCACGACCGAAGACACCCTCGTCACTGGCCTCACCGTTGACAAATCGTTGGGCGGGACTGATCACGGTCTGATTAGGTTCTGTGTCTGCGTCCCTCGGGTGAAGCGTAGTAACTCGAGAGGGAGTAAGCTCGATCTACGTTGGGCGGACTTCGTTGGCGTCCGGGATAGCGTAGGTGAGATGGGGTTAGAGGTGGGCGGTGATGTTGAGGGAGTGTGGAGTGCATTCCGGGACGAGTTTATGGTGCTGCAGTCTGCTGCCATACCCTCAAAACCGGTCACCCCTGCTTCAACAACGCAGCCTAAGTGGTTCAGTGTGACATCGTTTCGACTATCCGAAATAGGAAAGCTGCGTATAGGAGGACGAATGCCAATCGTTCCCATGAGAACACTGAGGCGAAGAACTCCGGGTGGCAAGCCTCTGCAAGGGGAGCCCTAAGGAGTTCTTCAGTTATGTTAATAGTAGAAAACCATTAGAAGCATGATCAGCCCGTTAAAGGACTCCAGCGGTGCGCTGCGGACCTCCGACGCGGACATCGCTAATGTGCTGAATGAGTACTTTGCGGGAGTGTTCACCAGGGAGGACACCCGTGTCATCCCCGAGCCAGGCGTCAGGCACGAAGGTGCTGGCCTGGATAGTGTTCGGTGTACCGCGACAGTCGTTGCTCATAGAATAGACAAACTGAGCGTGTTTAAGGCTCCTGGGCCAGACCATTTTCTTCCCAGTGTTGCGGGAAGTGCGCGACCAGGTGGCTCCCCACCTGGCTACAGTCTTCAACAAATCGTTGGAGACGCGTTAGGTGCCTGTTGACTGGAGGGAAGCCAACGTTACCCCATCTTTTTAAAGAAAGATCACGAAAGTCCAGGGAACTATCGTCCCATTAGTGTCTCTTATTCAGTTGTGGGTAAATTATTAGAGGGGATAATAGCGGATAGGATCGTGACCATTTGGATTCTACAAGTTGCATAGGTCGGCATAGGTCGTGTCTCACCAATGTGCTCGAGTTTTCCACGTCATATGGAGTATGATAAGAGTAGAGCGATTGATATACTTTATCGCGACTTTGAGAAAGACTTTGATAAGGTACCTCACCGCCGGCTAATGGCCAAGTGCGCGCGCTGGGTATCGGTGGGGAAGTAGGGACGTGGATTGAAAACTCGCTGAAGAATAGGCGGCAGAGGGTTGTAATTAAAGGGGCTAGCTCGGGTTGGGTCTCGGTCACTAGCGGGGTTCCTCAGGGTTCCGTTTTGGGGCCACTGTTGTTTATCATTTACATAATGATATCGACGCTGGCATCATCAGTAGGATCGCCAAACTGCTGATGACACAAAGCTTGGGGCCAATTTGTGGAAGCCCGAGGCGATCGAGCAACTGCGTGCGGACTTACGTAGGATAGGAGAAACGTCCGAAAAAATGGCAAATGCCGTTTAACTTTGGTAAATGCAAGGTCATAGCACATTGGCTACGCCAATCCCAAGTCGGACTACTCCATGTTGCGGAGTAATATCGAAACCACTGAATTGGGGAGGACTTGGGTTGCTAATTAGCAGCGACCTTAAGTTTACGAAACAGTTGCGTAGAGGTGGTAAAGAAAGCCCAGTAGCTGATGGGTAATATCAGGAGGCAATTTCGATTTCGGAACAAGGAGATTGTGTTCGCTCTGTACAATTCCGTGATTCGGCCGCACCTGGAGTATGCTGTTCAGTTTCGGTCGCCCACCCTCAGGATTGATATTGAGAGGCTGGACCGAGTCCAGGCGAGGGCCACAAAGTTAATCCCTTCCGTTAGGCATATGGGCTACAATCGATCGCGCTTACGCGCCCTGACTTGTTTTCGCTGGAAACTCGGAGGTTATCAAGCTCTTACACGGGTTCAACGATGTCGATTTTAAAAGCATGTTAGTTTAAATGATAGACTCAAACTTGCAACAATGGTTGGAAGTTGGATTTGAAACGGTTTAGCACTGTGTGGTGGGAATTACTTTACATATAAGATCTTGACACGTGGAACAGGCTACCTTCAGAAGTTGTGACAGTTCCTCTGTGATCAGTTCAAGAAAGGGTTAGACCGAATCTTGCCATATTTGAGGTGACAGAATTTTTTCCCTGGCACCCACCGTTGACATTGGTACCTCCTCGGTATGTGCCGCAAGGCCTTTTGAGTTATCTCTCTTCTCTCTCTCCTCTCTCTCTCTCTCTCTTTTATATATATACTGTATATATATATATATATATATATATTATATATATATAGATAGATAGATAGATAGATAGATAGATAGATATAGATAGATAGATAAAATTGAAAACAATTAATTTAAAAGAAAATTGAAATGTCAGACGTTTTATTTTTACAGACTTAGAATAAAATCAACGTAAACTTTATTTTCAATAAAAATTATTTCTGAAAGGAAAAAACCCAGCAATGAAACCCACACTGTTTTTCTTATTGAAGGGTTATCAAAAGGAGTGAACATTTAATATAATGTTATTCGCATTAATGTGTCGTTATCTTGTCACGCAATGTCGTTAGCCTTATGTAACAAAATTATTACAATATACACACGCACTCTAACTTGTGTCATCAATTTTGCACGAAGGTCAAGCTTGTTCCCCGACGTGGGGAAGGAGGGGAACCTTGTTCGTTCACCGAAATCTGAAAGTCCGAGCTGGGATTAGACTCTCTACGTTCATCGTCTTAACCAGTGCAGAAATAGCATCACGCCTTTAATATACAAATGTTCATTAATTTTTTTTTGTAGGGAATACGCGAAGCATTTTTTTATATATATACAGGGTACCCCATAAGTCCGGTCTCGTAGGAAAATTGATTTTAACAAAAAAAAAAAGGTCCCAAAATAAGACGTCAATTTAAACATTGTTTTAATGTTAATATATTACTTTTTTTAGATACTTGTTCCCCCCCCCCCCCCCCCCCCCCGCATCACTTTTACAAAAATAAGCACTTTTTATATTTTGTATTTAAGCAGAAACAAGTCGGGGGCTGTGCGTCCCCGGTTAATTGAATGGCCGGTTAGGTCAACTGTACGCCCTTGACGATGGTTAAGTCGTGATGTTTTTCGTTAAAACTAACAAAAATATCATGATTTAACCTAACCAATCGTCAAGGGCGTACATTTGACCTAACCGGGCATTCAATGACCGTGGGCAACTCGCAAGTAGATAGATCACAGCACTGCATTATCACATGCTCACGCTATAACAATAATATTCAGACTAAACAAGGTCTAAGCAGGCAACAAATAAACATTAATAACAACAACAAAAATTATTGTTTATGCGAGTTCGTATGGAGAAAAAGGTACGTAAATGAAGATTTATTTATTAAAATATTGTCTTTTGAAATCTTATATGGAGAGCGATATTTTCAGAAATGTGGGGGGAAAAGGAATAAGTGCCCTTTTTTTAAATTTAATTTAAATTAAATTTTCCTATAAGACCGGACTTATGGGACACCCTGTATATAGAGTTCAGTATTTTTATTTTGTTTTTCTCTTCTTTCTCCTTTTTTTTTTTTCTCTTTTGTAATAACTTTCGAGATTTTATTGAATTTTAAAAGCAACACCATCGTTCTTAACGTTTAAGGCCCTTTTGAATTACGATAATGCTCCGTAAAATTGTCATTTTTATGTTTGATACGTGGAACGTATTGTGTATAGTGCGTTATTACAGATTGTCACGATATATCGGCCGATTTATTGTCTCATCTTTTGTTTTTTTCTTTTCTTTGAGGGGGGGGGGGGCTTTTATCATTCTCAAAATTAGCGAAAAACTATGAACTAGAAATGAAAATTTACAACAAAATTTATCAAATTTACCCATGGATTTAGTTTTGTTTTTTTTGACCGAGTTTATCTTTTTTCGTTGAATTTTGACTGACTTAATCAAATTTTAGGGCGAGAAATTGGAAAGAATGGTAACGAAATTGATTAATAGGGAAGTGGAAAAATATCGACTGTTTTAATATTTTACAACTGATCTTAATTCGAAGCTTTATTTTTTTATTTTTATTTATTTATTTATTTTTTAACTCTACAATAGCTATATAATCAATCTTAGGCTTTGGAATCCTTTACAAATTCATTAATCATTCATTAACCATTTTCTGTATATCTCGATCGGGGACTCTTTTAATCCTTCATAATAAACTTCGTTATATATAACTGTGTACGTTATACGAAATAAAGTTGCTCAGTTATCATATTATACGACATGAATTACCTGGAATTAAAATTTTTAACGCTAATTACTTATAGCAAATGGAATTTTCTTCAACATCGTAATTGAATAGTGTAGCGGGAGAAAGGTATAAGCGACAAAATCGGCGAAATGCGTTTTCTGTTTGAAAAGATACTGTAGCCAGGGCCGGATTAACCATTAAGCAAAATAAGCCCGTGCTTAGGGCATCAAGGGAAGGGGGGCACCACAGAAATTTTCCATTGTCGGATTTAGCATGGATTTATTATACTATTATAATCGCGGCTTATAGCCTATAAGCTGTTGAAAACTGAATTATATATATTCATATATAGTATTTATTTTTTTTCATTGTTTGAATTTGTAGTGAACAACAACCCTTTTGAGAGAATAAATATATTTCGTTGTAATCACACACTTTACGCTTTGTGTTATTATTTTGTTTATATCAAATCTTTGAGCGCCATATTAAAAATACATATAGATTAAAGGTATTCTCAGGGTTGTAAAAAGATGATTGATGCTTACCCAGAGGACTTGAACACTAATTTCTCTGCTGAGCTTCAGCAGTTTCACTCATATGTGTGCCATAAGTTCAGTGCAAAAAAAAATGTGAAAACAAGATTCAGTCATGCTGAACTTTATAAAATAATTGTAGAAGACAATATTGAGTGTGCCTTCCCAAATGTAGAAATTGCCTTTCGTATATTTTTAACATTAATGGTCACAAATTGCTCAGCTGAGCGTTCATTTTCTCAGTTGAAGTATATTAAAAATACCAACAGAACAACTATGCAACAAGGCAGGCTGGATGCCTTATCTCTACTAAGTATAGAAGCAGATGTGTTACGTAAGATTAGTTTTGAGGATCTGATCAAAGACTTTGCAATTAAAAAAAGTAGGAGAAAACTTTTCAAATATAAATGAAGTGGAAGTATACAAAAATAAACATTATTTTCCATCTTACTGTAAGTTTTGTTTCATTTAAAAAAAAAAAAAATTTATTTTATGGTTTATTTTTGTTTATATTTTGAATTACATATATATGGGGCACCAAAATCTTTTAAGTGCTTAGGGCCTCTAAAGGTCTTAATCCGGCCCTGACTGTAGCTCATGGGGGTGAGAGAGAGAAGAATAAGTTGTCTTTTCAAACAGAAAACGCATTTCGCCGATTTTGTCGCTTATATCCTTCTCCCGATGCACTACTCTTATATAAAATATTTTTCTTTCGACGTTGCAACATTTGTAAAGCCTTTTTAAAATGTCAAATGAATTCATTTTCATAGTTTTGCGAGACATTTACGCATTAGAAATCATCATTTTCTAACTGTCCTGATAAAAATGTTCTCGCTAATGTCGTTCGTATTTGAGAGGTTAGGTAGGCTGTGCGCAGTTCTCTCAAATTTAGAAGGTAAATAAAAAATGTTCGAGATATCGGAGAAAGGGCTCCTTTCCTTTTTCCGACCAAAAGCCCGCGTCGTATAATGTCAAAAGCCATAACAACATCAAATCTACGTACGTAATTAAATGTAAACACAGCGAGAATCCTGTTAACATTTAAATCTTTCTTAATGAGAGGTGAAACGTTGTCATTAAATATGACAACTGAAACGTTTTCATTAAATCTGAGAATTAAAACTATTTCGTTAAATATGATAAAATTAAAATGTTTACATTAAACACGACAGAATTAAAACTTTTTCACTAATATTAATTTTCTGAATCCATGATACATTTGTCAAACAAACTTGAAAAGTAAATTCTGGTCTCGCATCAGTCAGCGCCGCCATCTATCGGAGAGAATTAAAATGTATTTTCAGTGAACTATATTGTGTATATTTTTACTTTAAACTTCTATTAAGACGACTGCGTAGAATGAATGTATTATTTGTAAGTTTGGTTTATTATCAAGAAATCTTTTTTCTCACATTATTATTATTATTGCGCACGGCTACAGCCTACACTTTTTATCGGTTATTCATGAAACTTTGTGAAAATGTTGTCACTATGAATGGCTCTGGAATTTATCCGAACGGACTGAGTCCCATCATTTTTTACCATAGGTCTAGTGCAGTGGTTCCCAACTTGGGGTCCGCGAAGGTAGTACTGGGGGTCCGTGAGCTTTCAATATTTCGAAAGGCTCCAATGGAAATCGTACATTTTCCGACGATAAGGGCGCTCAGGCTAAAATTTCAAGTTTCCTTGCTCTTGGCTGGAATTATTAATACTTTTTTAATACGCTGTATTTTAATTGCATACTCAGTTTTAAGTCTTTTATTTGCTAGCGAAAAATGTGAAAAAAGTTAATTATTAGTTAATAAAAACAGTTTGTTGGGTAGACGGAATCTTTCAAAAACAGGGGTCCGTGGGAAAAAAATAAAAATAAAAGGGGTCCTTGGTGGTTAAAAGGTTGGGAACCACTGGTCTAGTGTATTAACTTCAAAAATATTCGCCCCGAGCAAAATTGATGAAAATTAAAAAAAAATCTACTTGAAACACGGGCTAATACTGTCGTCTCAAAATTTTACTATCATTGATAGTATTATCGGTATTAGTGGTAATATGCTACAGCCTTTACTTTATATTTTGAAATATTAATATATTATTTCTAGTGATGCACCGGAGGCAGATTTTGGCCGCAGGGCCGGAACCTCCGGCTTAGTGTTTTTTCCTCCGGCCGGAGGTTCCGACCAATTGATTTATTTCAGTATTTATATGTGTGTGTGTGGTCCATCGTCTCATCTATTTAGGGTTTATATATTATAGTCCTGCTATTTTAAATTTAGTCTTTAATAACTTAAACTTTATAAAAGTCGACTTTCTACGCTTTGTGTGTGCTAATTTCTCTAAAAATTCCCATTGAACAGAATATCCTCAGGTTATGAAACTTATGATGTCTTGCTGAATGCTGAGTAAAGTAGCCTATATCAAATCAATTATTATTAATACAATCACTGATCACTCATAAAATAAATTATTATTACAGTCATCTGAGAACTGAAATATTCGGATAGGTGCAGAAATGAGGTTTTATAGTTTTATAGAATTAAAACTAAAAGTTGTCAGAATTGAGTTTCGTGTACTTGGCACCTCCGGCCGGAGTTTAGTGAGACCTCTGGCCGGAGCAGAAAGTTTTCTAAAATGGCCGGAACTCCTGCTCGGCCGGAGCTCCGGTGCATCACTAATTATTTCATAAAATCATGTTTCCATTCAACTTGGACTTTGGAATATATATATATATATATATATATATATATATATATATATATATATAAAACGACGTAAGTATAGAGGAGTGTTCTGCACACGAGGAAGAGAAATAACGAACAAAAAATGTCTGACCGGCAATCGGAAGGTCCTGGGTTCGATTCCCGGGCGGTCACCTCATTTTTCATTTGTTCGTTATTTCTCTTCCTCGTGTGCAGAACACCCCTCTATACTTACGTCGTTTCTATACATTAATATACTGCGTGGTCATTGCAGTTAAATGTGTGTGTGTGTATATATATATAATATATATATATATATATATATATACACACACACACACTTTGTGAGAGTTTGAACGACGGTTCAGGATCGACCTACAGTCGACCCCTCTGCAGCATCCTGCCTCATTTGCGTGATTTGGTGAAGGAGGGAATTGCTGTCTGATCTCCTCCTGCCCTCGTTAGCCAGCCACGCATGGCTGGTCAGGGACTTTGCCCAGGAATCTGTCCAGCTGGTTCTTGAAGTTATTCAGGTCGGTGTGCTGGAGATTCCTCTATATATATATATATATATATATATAATATATTTATTTATTTATTCCACGTTAAACTGTAGGTCTAAGGTGGAGTAACAAGCTTGACCCTTGTCAGAATGAACAATTTGAACGGAAGCTAAACCAAGGTTAATCAAGGTTATACACACACACACACACACACACACACTGTATATTGTGTGTGTATTCTAAACATACAGGTTGTTTCATATAAACAACGGTTCTGGCGACTCCCGGTGGTGCAAAAACTCCGTTGAGTCGTGGGTTCGAGTCTCGATGCCGCTTGGAGTTGGGCAGTTGTCTTTGCTGACTCTTAGATAAGGGGATAAAGAGAGCTGAGCAGAAACTTCACCATTTTGGCTTCTGCGAAAATGGTGGAGATTCTTATTATAGTAAAAATAATTTTAACGATAGATTTTTGGAAATTCCACTTTAAGTGTCTTTTAGACCGATGTAACGTTAATGACAGATAGAGACTCAGGAAGTGCAAAGGACATCCTCAGATATCTTCTGTGACAAGTTTTGAAGATAAAAAAATGGAGCATAAATCTTCACCATTTTCGCTTACAGCAAAAGTATTTTTTTTAAAGTTTAGCAGTATTTTACTAAAGATAGCTTTTAACTCACTGTAACATAAACTCAATCGAGGGTCAGGGGGGCGAGCTTCCCACCTCTAATTATTATTATGATGATGAACAGTACAAAAGCATTCTTTGTATCTGTGCGGGGTTCAAACCCTTGTCTTCCGTTGATTGTATAAACTGAACCACCGTCCATATATGAAAGTAAAAATTCTTCCTTTTATATATATATATATATATATATATATATATATATATATATATATATATATATATATATATATATACAGGGCGTCCCAAAAAAATGTGTATACACACTTTAAATAATTATAAAGGCAGTGTTTATTAAAATACATTTCATTTTCAAAATGTAATAGAATCTACAGACATTATTTAATTGTTTTGTCAACGCCTGTTTTCAAACTGACGTCCGTTCTGGTCCAGGCACTGCTGATAACGCGAAGCAATGGAATCGCAAACATCACGAAACATTTCGTTTGGTATTTGTGTGCATTCTCGTTCAATGGCTGCTCTCAATTCAGCGACTGTTGCAGGTTTTATAGCGTAGACTTTGTCTTTTAAGTATCCCCATAAAAAAAAGTCTAGTGGTGTGAGGTCTGGTGAACGCGGAGGGTATTCTACGAAACCCCTTCGTCCAATCCACATCCACATCCACATCCACATCGTGCCAAGTACCACTCGCAATACTCCACTCTTCGGTCCGGATCATCATCATCTTCATTAATAGCATGGACTAATCTTGGAATGTAACTTTTCCATTGACAGCGCTTCAAAATGCGTTGGACAGACGATTCTGAAATTCCTACCTCACGACTCGCTTGCCGCACAGATTTTCTTGGACTTTGGTGATACGTTTCCAGTACTCTTTCTTGCTTTGTGGGACTTGTCGATGTCCGTGGTCTTCCGGAACGCTTCTTGTGGACATTCTGAACAGTTCCATCGGCTTCAAACTTATCTCTAATTCGAGTGATGGTAAGTCGCGTTGGTGGATCTGTTTGAAACTCCCTCCTAAACTGTCTTTGCACTTCAACTGCGTTTTCACACTTCCAGTAGCATTTTAGAATGAATTTCCTTTGTTCAAAGCTTAGTCTGACTGCCATTATTAATTCTAATGGGTTTAACTTGGAAAGAAAGAAACATCAATTGAGCTATCAGCTGTTAAAGTGTGTATACATTTTTTTGGGACGCCCTGTATATAGACCGGCCCAGGCTCATAGGGGTGAAAATTATTTTTTTCTTTTCTTAAGTCTCACCCCTGGAATTTGTTATGCGTATCGATAGAAAGTTTTGAGTGAAGTTTCAGCCCGATTCGATAGTATTTAGTGGTGCTGACAGACTCTGAAATGTGTACGGTAGTTTTTCCGCACCACCCAGGAGGTAACTACAGCAGGCGCGTTTTTTTTTTTTTTTTTTTTAAGTGGTATCCCCAATAGGCCTAATCCACTTTCTTTAATGTTAACTCATGATGTTGATGTTCTTCCTGTGTTTATCATCGATTTCTTTGCCTCTGGAAACCGCTCTCGGTGTTTTTCAACGACTTGAAGAAGGCACTGCAGTTGTTCTTCGTCTTTTGTGAGATGACTGCTGAAACTCTGAATTAATGAGACCGCTTTCTCTGCATTATCGTTTACAACAGTTTTAACATATTCCTTAGCTAATTTATAGTCGTCCCTGTGTAGTGATCGCTTTATTATTTATTATACTTCATTATTTACTCTAATTTCTGCTCTCTATTGCATTTCTCTTTACTCATTTCCACAATACTTTATAACGCGTGGTAGGTAGCCGAGGTAGCAGAAAACCGTTAGCCTAATGCAAGGGGGAAGGGGGGTTCATTAACTCTCTTTCAACGCTTGTTAACACTTTATTAATTTCGAAAATGGTTTAGTTATGTTAGGGGTATGCGAGTATGAAATTTCTATTATAATAACTTAGGTCGGAGAGGGACACAAAACAATTAGTTTTTAAAATCACATGGCTCCAAATCTTACGCGTATCGCGCCTGCCTCAAGACTGACTCCCTTATGAGGGTAGTCCGCTCTTTCGGCCTCCTCTTCAGGACTGCCAACTGTACCCATTTTAAACAATTTCACAATTTTTCGTAAATAATTTATATTAAACATTTTAATAATTAATCAAACAGATTCTTAACTAAGCATTACTACACCTGTTATTCCACTTTGTAGGATCTACTTCGAGAAATGTCGATTGAAGGGACAATTTCTTAAAGAAGGAGCGACTTGAGCTTGTGACAGTCTGCCAGTTTTCTCTAGTGGGTCATCATGAGTGTGGTCAAAAGCAATTCGTTTTTCTGGTATTTCTGAACCATGTCTTTCCAATGCCTGAACCATCTGCCGTTTTACTTGCAAAGTTATGCCATCATCAAAAAAGACAAGCGACACAAGTTCTTCATTTAGATACCAGAGATGACGGCATAGTGCTTTGCTAGCTATTGCTGAAAGTTCCTTATCATATTGCTGAAGCTCTTGTAGATACTCCAAATCGGTTCTTGGTGCAGAAGATGCGATGGGAGCCGCAAACCATTTTGACACATAAAAGCGAACAGCATAGCGAGAGAAGCGTTCCATTGAACTCTGTTCCTGTTTTGTTAGGTTGAACTGCGAGCGAAACAATACAATTTTGATGGTATAACTCACTCGTGACATCCACCTAGCGCGATGTAAAGCCCCAGGTTGACGAAAATGTACTCCTCCTGAGGGAACACCACCTAAATAAATAATTGATAATTTAAGAAATTCGAGATAATCCGCTCTTGGGTGACTTCTCACAAGCTGTTCTTCGCACAGTGCGAGGATTTCTGTTTTCCACGGCATGTTTGTATTGGCAGTTTCAAATCTTTTATCATCCATTTGTTTCCAGGAATTCTTGAAACGTTTGAAAAGTAATATATTCGGTCCCGTTGAACCACCGTAACACTTCTGGAAGACGTCTGATATCACAATTTCATTAATATGGTGCTGACAGGCCAAAGAAAGGAGTTTTCTATCAAGCTTACTTTCGATTATCATGCAAGCACCCTTTTTTGGCCAGTATTGCTAGCGGTAGTATCAAAACACATTGCTTGAATACATTCTCGCAAATTCCAATCGTGTAAGCATTCTATAACTGTTTCTGCAATTCTTTCGCCTTCTCCAGCAGCAAGTTTGGGTACTGCTAGAAGCTTAGACTTTCCTCCACCGGATACAAGAATAGCTAGCCTATCTATATTTTCATCACCTGTTATATCTTGCATTACTTTACCATCCCACTGAATGGTAAGCGGAACGTCAGAGGTAAAGGTTTGCTTAATGCCATCTGCAATTTTTTTGCGTACAACACTCCTCGCCCTCTCTGGAGTACTTCTGCTCAAAACAACATTGTCAGTATCATGTCCAAGAGAAGTTGCAGCAGCTGAAAGCACCATAACAGCACTACGATCACTTGTTTTTGTTCGATCTAATGCCATTGCCAGATCAGGTGTTACGATGCGCTTACGCTTATTTGATATTGTGCTGCTTGAAGGTTTGGATGTCATTTCAGGAGTGTACGATGTGCCTGGCTGTGGTTGCTCATCACTACTACTGCTTGAACTGCTATCACTGAACTGAACAACAGCTGATGACAATTTCTTTCGCAATGCCTCGGCTTCTTTTAGTGCAGCTTGTCTTTCATCTCTTTTCTGTTGTCGCATTTGCTTAGCGACCAGTTTCTTATCAATATCAGTCATGTAACCTCGCCTCCCTTTTTCTCTCTGAGCTTGTAGGAATGATCTATCCTCATCATTTGTAAAGCATTTGCGTGAGCTATATCAAAAAAGTTATCTAAACTACCTTGGAATTCAGTTTCTTTTTTAGTTTGATTTTGATTACGGTTTCATTTTGATTTTTTAAGTGATCTGAAGTTCTCATACATTTTTCGTTAGTACATGCTGTTTGGCTCTGGTGGGTATTTTCGTCTTGTCCCAAATCTCAAAAAATTCAGCATAAACTATGTTGGATGCTTCTTCCAATGTATTTTTACCGTTTGTGAGACAGAAAAGCCGACGTAGTACATCTCCATTGGATGGAAGCTTCTTACTGCCAATTGTGTCAATTAGCTGTCCAATCAGCCATATTTCAGTTTTTCTTCGTTTTAATTGAATCTGACATGAAGGATAAAATCCGTAAATATTAAGGGAAAACACTTGCGCATTAATCTCTCACTGCGTCTTAAACAATACTGACGCGAACAGCGAGCCTCCCACTTTTCTCCGTAGCCAATGACGTCACCAGTAATAACGTCGGGTCAAAAGACGTTTCTATTCAACATACACAGTTACACAGTGAAACATGTGGAACACAATGCACGAGTGTGTGAATAGGCATGGTTTACACAATATTTGTAATACGAATTACAAAATAAATATATGATGAATAAATGTAATAAATAAATGAAAAATACAAGAGACTGTCGGCACCACTAAAAGTACACAGATATTGTTGAAATTAGTGAGCGAGTATATTATGATGGTGGTGGTAATTTTAGGGGGTGAGACTTTCACTTTTCAAATAAAAGTTTTGGCGGACTAGTCTATATATATATATATATATATATATATATTATTAAAGCATTTTTCTGCTACATTTAAGCGGCTAGATTTTTTCAATGCATCAGTCTTTAAAAGTAGATTCAGTCGAGCATTTGTTAGTTTTTAAAAAAATTTGGTTTGATATATATATATATATATAATATTATTATATATATATATATATATATATATATATATTATATATATATATATATATATATATACACCGTATTTGTCGGCTTATAAGACGCACTTTTATTCATTATAAATACCTTAAAAAATCGCCCTGCGTCTTAGAAGCCGAAAGTGGGGAAAGATGAAACGTCCATCAATAGCACAAGTGTGTGAATGGGTGCTGAAGTCATGGCATGATGTTAAGACTGAAATTGTGGTCTAGTCCTTTAAAAAATGTGGTATAAGTAATGCAATGGATGGCACTGAAGATCATTTATTGTATGAGAGTGACAGTGATACAAGTGAAGATGATCTACAGATCTACAGAAGCTAAGGCTAACAAAGACCCTAAGATCCACTCTAAGGCTAGCCCGAGAGAAAGGAAAGAGTAGGGGGTTAAGAGAAGAGAAGAGAATAAGGGGTTAAGTAAGGAGCAACACCTATCACTCGTGGGTTAACATTCATTCAGAAAAAGAGGAAAAGTGTCTCACCATCATCATCCGCCGGCCACTGCCGACAAGTCAGAAAAATAGTCGGAGAGAATAGAAGAGGGGTGAAAGATGAAAAGAAGTAAAATAAGAACGCTTACAAACCATGCAAACACAGTCTTAACTCACTGTCATACCATGCAAACTACAAACATGCAAGAAAAGAGTTAGAGACATGCAAAGTAAGGAGGATAAGGGGAAAAAAAAAAAAAGTAGGTAAAGTTAAACAAAAAGTGGGTTAGTTTACGCTATGAGCTACATCTACATTCGTGTTAGTCTAATTTTTTTTTTTTTTTTTTTTTTTTTTAATAATTTTATTGCTGGCATCACACGCTGGCATGTCACAAGCTGGCATTCATCGTCAACAGACTCATCCCCGAGCACCACCACCAGAGCTTCTGTTACTAACTTTGTTGTTATTTAAATTAAACAACGTTAATACCTTTAAAATGTCTGTCAAGACGGTTCTTAAACATATTAACACTTTATTGTATTAACAATAAAGTGCATCAAAAACTTTTTTTCTTGGATTTACCTTTCCAAAATTAAGGTGCGTCTTTCACGGCGCAGCGTCTTGTAAGCCGTCAAATACGGTATATATATGTAAAAAGTGAACAATGAACAACTCCTACACCATCATTATATGGATTCATTGTCTTCATGCAATACTTATGTTCGTATAGTTTTATGTTCGAATGTCCATTTTTACATAAGAAACCAAAATCGCATAAGCGAGTTTTGGATAGAATTTCGATTTGTACGTCTTTATTCATTCCTGTATTTTTCTAATTCATTTCTAATAATGACTTATACACTATGACGTCATAAAATAACTTTATTCTCTTTACGTTTCCCACTCTGTCTCTCTAATTTGTTGTTGTAAATCTTCCTAATAATGATTTGTACTATACGTAAAAATTCAATAACTATGACGTCACATTTTCCCTTCATCATATATCTAGTATCCAATGTATGAAAATTCTTTAACATCATGCTAAGGACGAAACACTCTATAGAAGTCATTATTTATATGTTATGTAGTATAAACATTATTATTCAACCATACTCATTCTTACATTCATGTTCTTTCTTGACCGCTATCCTTTATTAATTTTATTACTTATTCATTCATCTACCTATTGTCTACTTATGCCCTATCAACTTATCAGTATGTTTACTCGTGTCAATTTGTGACGCGCGAAAACTTTGGGCGTTCGTTCGAGAACGCGAAAAAACGTTCTCGTATTATTTTTTAATTTTTATTTTTAATTATATGACCTCCCGAGGTGAACTCAAAAAATGCTTAGTAAGATCGAATTCCGCTCACGACGACAGAGTCGAGCGCCTCAAAGATAAAATACCTCCGTTCGCTCTGATTTCAAATTCATAACATATTATAGCATATTATTTCGTAATAAATTATCTCGTAAGTGCCATGTACGTTGTATTATATTTAACATCTTAATTGTCTATTAATAAGAAACACTGTAAAAACAAAACAAAGTTATAGTAACTGTTTAATTGTAATTAACTGTAATACTTTAATTTAATATAACGTAATGTACTTTAATGAAACTGTAATTAACAATAACTTGTAATGTACTTCATTGAAACTGTAATTAAATGTAATGATTTAATTTATCATGTAAGAATGTACTTCAAAATGGAAGTGTAATTAAACAACAAGTGAATATGAATTAATTGGTAATTGTAATCGTAATTGTAATGAACCAAAATTAATATGTACTCAGTCATGTACTTAATTTGTACTTGTGTACTATTACGAAATGATATCGCCTTCATAAATATAGACGGCGAAAAATACAAATTAGTTTTTATTTTTATTTTTTAAATTCTTATTTGCAATCATTCAAAAACATCTGATGTGTTTAAAAAGGGGGAAACTTAACCTTCGACTGTCTCCCCCAAACATTTAGGCTATATTATACATGTACTTGTAAAATTAGGCACTACTTCGTTTAAGGTTCTTCATTGCACTTCTTCATATTAGCACCTCATTAGGAGGAGGCAGAGGCCCCTTGCCTCCTTAACTTAACTTTTTAGATTCCGGCCTGAGCCATGGTCGAAAGAGGTCGAACCTCTACCCTTGTAAATTCAGAGAACTAACTGTACATTTTTAGAAGTAAACTAAATGTAAGAGAAAGTTTTTATCTTTTCCTTCGAGCCGTGCTCTCTTCAGAACTTAGTCAAGTCGACAAGTTATAAAAGAAAAGTCGATAATTTTAGTATACGAGAAAGGATCAGAGTATTATAGTAAGAGAAGAAGTAATAATTCTCGACCCATAAGCGAGAGAAAGAGACAACCCAAGCACCATAGAAGATATTGGCATAACAGTCTGGCGAGTCTGTAGCCAAGGGTTTAACAGAGTGGCGACCCACCATTTAAGGCAACCGAAAAGAATTATAGAAAAGTATAAAGAAGAAACATCCGTTGCTTGCCTCGTAACTAGAACCCCCGTCGATTCCGAACCGACTCAGGGCCATAAAGGGGGGGTTAATATATAATATATATATATATATATATATATATATATATATATATATATTAATCAATTAATGCTTAAGACATTTGTAGTTACAGCTCAAGTGGAATTAAAATGAAAAGGTTAAAATTTTTTTGCATAGAGTATCATTCCGCCCATACGCCCACTTCAGGGTACGAGCAGCGCGCAGCAGCATTGCTAAGTAACGAGTGGTCGTGTACTGACGAGTCTTTCGTACGTAGTTCATCATCACTAGACGCAACAATGCTCCTCGTTATCCCACTTCAAAAAATATCCAAATGCCTATTCGTTTTCACGCAATTTTCATTAGTTTGTATCGCAGACACCAAAAGTTATTACAGTCCGATTCATGGTTCTTCAATCGCAGGAGGCGCCGCAAGTTTTTTTCTCCCGAGGCAGCGCAAATTTACCTCTATCAGTCACGCTTATTATTCGTACTATTCCCCCCCCCCCCCCCCCACAGCCTGCTCTACACAAACCGAACCAAAACGAGTATTTGTAATAGCAGCCCTTCCGTATATAAACCGATATTTTTACTTATTCTTATTCTGTTTACTTTAATCTTTATGAAGGTTTACTCGTTTTTTTTCCATTAATTAAATCTCGCCATTCAAAGATCTCACTTTTACCATTTACGTTATTGTTTATTTAAACTATTTATTTAATATATATATATATATATATATATATTATGAAAATTCAACTATTAAGGAAATGAAATAACTTTTTACCCACCGCTAAGTTTAAGCTAATCTGTATAAAGGAAATGGTAATCCTTTTAGAAGAGTAAAGCTGAAATTCAAAAACTTTATACATGGAAATAAATTAATAAAGGAAGTTTTAATGTAAGAATAAACATGTATGTATTATTATTATTATTATAATTACAGTATAAGATTTTAGATCTTCAGCAGAATACCAGTAAAGCCTTTCCTTTTACTACCGCTCAGAAGACTTGAAACTACTATCTCTACAAAACCCTGACAATTACTACTGTATAACTTGTTTTACCAATACATTTGCATCGAGGAAGGATGTAAGCAAGGCCTCCTATACAGTGATCATAAACACATTACTGACAAGAAGTAAATAGCCTATATTTAACGCCAGTAAATATACCGACGGTATGTCATTCAACTCAAAAATGGATGAAACGTCAATATTTGGCCACTTCTCATTATTATTATAAACGGACTAAAAATTTGCCGAGCGGAAACATTTCACAAGAATGACTAAACATTCTCACGAAGCATTTCAATTTTTTTAAAAACATTTTTTTTTTTAAATTCCTCCAAGAAACTTTTGATTGCTTGCAAAAAAAAAGAAAAAAAGGTCGAGTTATTTTATTTAACATTTTTGGTTTTTCAAACAAAAGTAATTTATTTTATTTAAACTCTAGATTTTACATCGAAAAGTAATTTGCAATTTGCCCATCGTGGCGGTGATTGACGTATCTAGTCGAAAGCTTGAAATGCATTAATAGTATTTTTATCAAACTATCCACAATCGCTTAAATGGCATTAACAAGAGTGTCTTGGGGATAGTTAAGAAAAAAAGGCTTATATAAAATCCTATATATCAAAGTTCAAACTGACGGAGATTTCTTAATAATTAATAACGTATTAGTAATTTTATTAAACCTGTTTTACATTACATTTTGCTATTACAGCAACTTAAAATATATAAAACTATATATTCCTAGACTCGAGTTAAAATTATCACGAGTAACCTTGATGACGCAAAATCCCATCAAATTTACGTTCATAATATCGGTCTTTTTAGCGTTATTTAAATTAATTCCGCGGTTATTTCTTGCGAAATGTGCTCGCGAGACGTTATGGATTCTTGTCTGTTTTCAAATATTCTCTACTCGCATTATTTATTCTCATCGCTGATTCATTCCCAATTTAGCCGATAATAGTGATACGACGTAATAGTATTTTGAATGCACTGCAATATGGCTCCCGAGGAAGATATTTTTATAGTGGGAAAAAAAGCTCGTTTGCGCGTTGAATATGTTAAAGAAAGCCAGGAATTCTAATCAAATTTTCATTGTTCGGCGGCGGCAATACATTTTTAAATTACGGGGTTATAAAAAGACTTCTTTTGGCTGATTCGAAACGCGCGTTGAGAAAATCCTTTTATTTTAATCCTGTATCAAAGAATGGGGGCAACGACAGCACGGAACACTCTTAAAATACGCGCGACAGAAAACCAATTTCTTAATTGCAACATAGTGTATTACTTTAAGCTTGTAAGCTTTCTCTAAACGTTGAATTCTGTTCCCGTTGTTTTTACAAAGAATTAATGTTATTTGTATAGAAACGAGCAATTTTCTATTGTTTTTTTTAATGTGACAATAATGGCTGGTGCCAAAATCCCACGTTAACGCGAATGTCGGGTTCGTGGCATTGCTACCTTTATCAAAATGTTATTTTGAAATGAGAGAAAAGCTCTTTTGTTCGCACCACATTAAATTTAATGATTTTTAAAGGAATGCCTTCGAAATAGCAAAATTGCTTTATCTATTTTCCCATTTTAATGACGGGGCAGAAGAATAAATTTGTCATAATATTATCTGCATTATTTTAATGTTAACAGTGTTCAGACCATTCAGACAAAAATTTTATTTAAAATCTTTATTGACGTTTTGAGCTTTTAGTGCATGCCAGATGTACAAATAAGGAAATAAATTCGCCGAAAAATTCAAACTCGAAGAATGTCCGATCTAGGAATAATCGATGAATTTTTTTCTTTGAACATTTTATTTCTTTTCGCCCAAGAGAATGAAATTTTAAAATTGGTAATTTGTGAAGAATTTCTGAAACCTCACTGAAATCTGACTGTTTTGTATACAATATTCTACTTCAGTTATTTTCAACTTTTTTACATACTTTAAAAATATTTGTACTTATTACATTTTCTTCGTTCCTGTTATACGTTTTGCCTTAAATACCTTTTGTAAAGTACTTTGCCCGTGTGTATGTATATATACAGGGTGTCCCATAAGTCCCGCATCATAGGAGAAATTCATATTTTTTCTATTTCTACAAACCATAATTTTCTCTTTCTACAGGCCATAACGTCTGTGAGCAAGGAAGAACGAATCCAGATAATTCTACTCATAGGAAATCTGAGTCAAAGAGAGGCCGCTGCTGAATTTAACAGACTGCATCCAGACCGCGAGTCAGTAATACAGAGTTGTGTTAGCAGACTTGTTGCAAAGTTTAAGGAAACAGGATCCATAGAAGATAAACCACGCAGTGGACCTTCAACGAGGTCCACTGACGATGATACAACGACTGCTATCGTGGCTCATTTTAACAGAAGTCCCAATAGGTCTCTTCTGCGATTGTCCGTCGAGACAGGAGTGTCGAAAAGTAGCATCCATCGCATTCTTCAGGCTCACAAATGGCATCCATATAAATTTCAGATCCTACAGAAATTAAGCGATGATGATCCCGACCGGCAGATGGAATTTTGTGAATGGTCTACGGAACAATATGCTCGGGATGCCAATTTCCCGTCCACCATTCTGTTCAGTGACGAGGCTGTTTTTTATGGAAATGGTGAGGTAAATCGACAGAACACCCGCTACTGGTCTCAAAACAACCCTCACTGGTATACCTCTTCAAAGGAACAAGGTGCATCTCGGGTGATGGTATGGTGTGGCATTTGGAAGGATCGCATCATAGGCCCCCTCTTTTTCGATGAGCATGTCAGTGGAGGCACCTACCTACGTATGCCCAAGGAAGAAGCATTTCCCCGTGTCTTGAACGAAGAAGGAAATTTCCCAACATGGTTCCAGCAAGATGGCGCTCCTGCACATTACAGCACCCAAGTAAGGGAATACCTGTACCAACAATTCCCTGGTTATTGGATAGGACGTCGAGGGCCTGTGGAATGGCAGCTAGAAGCCCGGATCTCACGCCACTAGATTTTTATCTCTGGGGCCACTTGAAAGTGCTGGTATACGCAGAGAAAATTAGGAGTGTTGAACATTTGCGGCAGCGTATTATTGGGGCATGTAACACCATTACTCCTGACATCATTCACCGTGTGCTTGCTGACTGGGTATCACGTCTGAATTTGTGTATTGAAAACAATGGTGGACATATTGAGCACGTTCTGTAAATAAAAGCTTTTGTTTTGCCTTTTTTTTTTTTATTTTTCCTATGATGCCGAGCTTATGGGACACCCTGTGTATATATGTATATATATATATGTTGTATATATATATATATGTATATATATATATATGTATATATATATATATATATATATATATATGTATATATACACAGTGGTGTAGTGCTAAATAAAGAAGTGAGGGAACGCATTTTGAAAGTGTTACTCAGATGCGGGGGCACAATGGCGAGCGCGGCGCGCCCATACAGCTGGGGGTCCGGGGGCACTGTAAGCTCCCCGGGAAATCTTTTGAAATCTGACCAATTTCAGGGATATTTTGAGGTCATATGCACTGGATATTAGGATATATTCCAAGGTTGAAGATGCAGTATTTCCAGTGTCATTAGATATACGACATCCAGTACGATCAATAAAAATAGCTAACAACTGGAATGATTAACTAAAAAAAGTTAACAACTGGTACGCCGTGGTGACTGTTTCACCAGATCTTTATAGGCTAGTATTGCCTCAGTCGAAGCTAAAAGAAATGAAACAGTTAATGATTCTCTCATATTTCTTCTAGGGGTGGGAATTAAAATTTCATGACGTTAGAGATTTGTAAGTTCGGATTTATTTGAAATAGTGAGGGAACGCCGTTCCGTCTACCAAAAAAAGTAAGGGAACGCCGTTCCGTCTACAAAAAAAGTAAGGAACGCCGTTCCGTCTACCAAAAAAAGTAAGGGAACGCCGTTCCCACGCGTTCCCACAGCACTACACCACTGTGTGTGTGTATATATATATATGATGAATAAAACCACGAAGGAAAGGAAACACAAAATAGTGCTCAAGCGCTTTCGTCTAATGACATCCTCAGGAACACTGAAGTACATAAAAGGTTACAGCCTATATATAGGTTACAGAAAGAAAAAAATAAATATACATACATACATACATATATATATATATATATATATATATATATATATATATATATATATATATATATATGCAATAACGGAAGTAAAATTAAAAATTAATTATTAAAGGATTATCAGAGCATACAGATTTGTAAGGAAAAAATATCGATTTTTAGCACAAGATCAATGAATTATAAAAATACAAATTTATACTGGAAATCTGCCCGGGTTTTAACACTCAGCCTTTTATGGTCAAGTTTCGATATATATAAAAATAAAATTAAAAGTTAATAAAGTACCATACAAGTTTACCAAAGATTTAGCGCTCTACACTTCTTATCTAAATCTGTTTTGAAGGAATTCAAAACAACAGGATCGAGTTGAAAAAGACCTTTGCTTATGTTGAAGTTATTTGAAAGTTGAATAATGGCAGACTCAAGAATATTTCTATTAACAATGTTGCTAGAGTGGAATAAAACAAGCATTATTCCAATCAATAAGTGGGATAACTCTGACAAATGGACAAAAAGGGCACTGGACAACTGTCCTGTTCTAACGGAATATTGATGCTGTTTATACGTGTGTGCAAATCCTTTCCCGTCTGACCTATGTAAAAGGAATCACATTGTTTACACCCAATTTTATAGATAATGCCTGAATTATTGGTAGGGCTATTTTTTACTATGATATTTTTCACAATATTGTTATATGAAAATACTACATTAATATCCAAAAGTTTAAGTACATTAGCAATGCCTAAAAAGCCCGGGAAAAATGGAAGTACTAAAATATTTTTTCCCGGGCTTTTTAGGCATTGCTAATGTACTTAAACTTTTGGATATTAATGTACAGGGTGGGCCGTAAGTTTCCATACATAGGAAAAATAAACATTTTGTTATGGACACCATTTTTATTTATATAATATACTCTACATGGTTGCCATTGTTTTGAAAACACATTTCAATACGTGTTCCCCACTGTTGATGAACACGCATTAGCACAGTTGACCTTATGCTTGTAATGGCGTTGGTGATACGTTTCCTTTAGATGATTTATGTCTCGTATCTTTTCCTGATACACCATGGCCTTCAAGTGCCCCCAAAGATAGAAATCAAGGGGGGTGAGATCTGGGGATCTGGGAGGCCACTCCACAGGACCACGCCGACCAATCCAAGCATCCGGAAACTGCTGATCCAAATACCGACGCACGTGAAGACCATAATGAGGTGGAGCTCCATCTTGCTGGAAGTAAACTGGGAAGTTACCTTCCTCGTTTAGCAGGGATGGGAAAATCTCTTCTTGCAACATGTTAAGATACCTTTCGGCATTAAGATTTCCACTGACAAAAATTGGTCCAATAATTCTGTCACCCCATATCCCGGCCCACACCATCACTTTACCGGCACCTTGCATCTTCGTCGGACTCAGCCAGTTAGGGTTAGCATTACTCCAATAACGTATGTTTTGCCGATTAACCTCTCCATTGACGTAAAAATTTGCTTCATCAGTAAACAAGATCTTACGTCAAACGCATATTCTTAGGGTATCTGAAACATAAAAACAAACGTTTAATTTTTCCTATGTATGGAAACTTACGGCCCACCCTGTAGTATTTTCATATAACAATATTGTGAAAAATATCATAGTAAAAAATAGCCCTACCAATAATTCAGGCATTATCTATAAAATTGGGTGTAAACAATGTGATTCCTTTTACATAGGTCAGACGGGAAAGGATTTGCACACACGTATAAAACAGCATCAATATTCCGTTAGAACAGGACAGTTGTCCAGTGCCCTTTTTGTCCATTTGTCAGAGTTATCCCACTGTATTGATTGGAATAATGCTTCAGTTTTATTCCACTCTAGCAACATTGTTAATAAAATATTCTTGAGTCTGCCATTATTCAACTTTCAAATAACTTCAACATAAGCAAAGGTCTTTTTCAACTCGATCCTGTTGTTTTGAATTCCTTCAAAACAGATTTAGATAAGAAGTGTAGAGCGCTAAATCTTTGGTAAACTTGTATGCTGCTTTATTAACTTTAATTTTCATTTTATTTTTATATATACGAAACTTGACCATAAAAGGCTGAGTGTTAAAACCCGGGCAGATTTCCAGTATAAATTTGTATTTTTATAATTCATTTGATTTTGTGCTAAAATCGATATTTTTCCTTACAAATCTGTATGCCTCTCTGATAATCCTTTAATAATTAATTTTTAATTTTACTTCTCCGTTTATTGCATATATATATATATATATATATATATATATATATATATATATATATATATATATATGTATGTATGTATGTTATTTATTTATTTTTTCTTTTTTTTTTTCTTTCTCTAACCTATATATAGGCTGTAACCTTTTATGTACTTCAGTGTTCCTGAGGATGTCATTAGACGAAAGCGCTTGAGCACTATTTTGTGTTTCCTTTCCTTCGTGGTTTTATTCATCATAAATATTTTTCACGTGTTACTTTCGTGAAATAATTTTCATATTATATATATATATATATATATATAGTTTTTCTGCTATATTCCGCCAATAATAAGAGCATATGGAAAAGTTGTATATTTCAAGTGGCATTAACCTAATTAGGGGCCTAAGGAACCCCCATTCCAGCATGAGTTACATTATTATTAAATAATAAATTTACCGAAATAGTTTACAATAGGCCTGTGCGATTAATCGAAAAAGTCGATTCGGGTCGATTCACTAAAAGAATCGAAACCCGACCCGACTTAGAGCTAAAAAAAAAAATTTCTCGTCTTCGATTCGCTAACTGTAACCTGTCGAGACGATAAACTGGCACTACCCCAAAACCATGGAATGTCGAAACCGTGGAATAACAATTGAAAAAAAATATATATATATTATTATATACAGGGTGTCCCAAAAGTCCCTATCTATTTTGTTGAAATAGGCTGAATTTCAAATGAATGTTTTAATGACATGATTGCATGCACCTTTCTAGACAAATACACGCATTAGATTTCTATTTTAATTATTTTTAAATTTTTAATTAATTTTTTCAGGTTCATATCATTGGTGATGGATGTGCATGAACGCGTTATGATAGTAACATGTCGCATCAGAGGAATGAAATGTGAAATTAGAGACCGATTCTAAGGAGGTTTCATAAGCCTGGACCGACAGATAAAGCAATTCGTGAATTGGTGAACAAATTCAAAAGGACTGGATCTGTGAATGATGAAGGAAGAAGTGGACGCCCAAGAACAGTACAACAAAACATTGAATCTGTTCGCATAATGTTCGAAGACGATCAAGAATGTCAGTTCGCCAAGCATCCCACAGATTGACCATACTCAAAACTGTTCACAGAATCTTGCGTTCGACGCTGAAGAAGTAGTGTGAAATTAGAGACCGATTCTGAAGGAGGTTTCATAAGCCTGGACCGACAGATAAAGCAATTCGTGAATTGGTGAACAAATTCAAAAGGACTGGATCTGTGAATGATGAAGGAAGAAGTGGACGCCCAAGAACAGTACAACAAAACATTGAATCTGTTCGCATAATGTTCGAAGACGATCAAAGAATGTCAGTTCGCCAAGCATCCCACAGATTGACCATATTCAAAACTGTTCACAGAATCTTGCGTTCGACGCTGAAGAAGTAGTGTTATCACATTCAGCTGTTACACAGCTTACACGAGGAAGATTTTCAAAAAAGAGCAGCAATGTGTGCGGAACTGGTCGAACAAATCCAAAATAACATTTTAATGGACCACATTTTGTTTAGCGATGAGGCGACTTTTCGCACCTGTGGTAAAATCAATCGACATAATTGTTGCATCTGGGTTAATGAAAAGTCAACTGAGTTCACTGAATGGTAAAGAAACTCGCCTAAAGTCAACGTGTGGCTTGGAATGACGAAGTCTAAGATTTACTGGCCCTTTTTCTTTGCAGAGGCTACAGACAGGCGTTTACTTTGATATGCTTCAAAATTTTCTAGAACCTCAACTTCTTGAAGATGACATTCTCGACAATGTAGTCTTTCAGCAGGATGGGGCACCATGTCATTATGCCAGAATTGTTCAGACATACCTAAACGAGCGTTTTCCAAATCGTTGGATTGGACGTGGGGGAAATAGGCCCTGGGCAGCGCGATCTCCGGATTTGACCCCATTGGATTTCTTTGCTTGGGGTTTCATTAAATCAGAGATCTATCGCAGGAATATTTGAGATTTACCAGATCTGCGAGATCGTATTAAGCAAGCAGTTGAGAAAATAACCCCTGAAATGCTCGGAAATGTGTTCCGCAATGCAGCTGACCGCTTTGAGATTTGCAGAGATACAGATGGAGCACATGTGGAAACTGCTAATTAAAGATTTTAATGGTGTAATACTTGTAATTTGTATAGAAATACATCTGTATTCAGGTCAGTGTGACATTTATTTGAAATTCAGCCTATTTCAACAAAATAGGGACTTTTGGGACACCCTGTATATATATATATATATATATGTATATATATATATATATATGGTGTAATAAAAGTTCGTTTTCATAGGGAAATCTTTTCCGATATTGTATTTAGCGACGAGGCTTGTTTTCATTTAAATGGAAGAGTGAATCGCTACAATTATCGTTACTGGAGCGACGAGCATGTATTGGTTTAACTGTTAAGTTGATTGTATTGTTTGTAATGTAGTGTTAAAACAATTTTCTTGTTCATTTCTGTTGTATCTTATTTCCCGATGAAAATGGACTTTTGTTACACCATGTATATATACAATTATGTATAGGGAAGCATGCATAGCCTATTTTATATATATATATATATTTTATATATATATATATATATATATATATATATATATATATATATATATATATATATATATAGCTCGTGACGGTAAAGAAAACCGAAGCGATTCTTTCAATACGTCAACAATAAAAATCTAGTAAAAAGTGTCTTGGGGCCGTTGAAAAATGTTAACGGAGATCTAGTTTCTGAAACAAGGAAATGGCTACCTTGCTAAACGAATTTTTTACGTCAGTTTTTACTATACTATAACACTGCCCAACAACAAAAAATTTTTTGCTGCTGATTTAATTCTGAGACCCGTTTCTGGATAATATTGATGTGCTGATTTAAAAAATCACCTTAGATTTTGTCCATCACATCAGGTTTTCGTGCAATGTGCAATGCAATATGCCTATTTTGGGTGATCCATGAAGGGCGCTTATCAAAATTGATGATTTTTGAGACCTGTTAACAGCTGTTTTGCTGTGAAAATTTTATATGTGGAATACGCAAATCTCTGCATTAAGTCTAAAGGTCATGTACAACATATTAAAATCTTGGGTATCTGTGATTTCCCCAGGTGTGAGCGTGACGTCATGATCATGGATTAATTTTTTGCTTATTTAAACACTTTTAATCACTTTGTGTCAATATTACCATTGTATATTAAAGTTCACTCCCTGCACAATTGTTTACTTTTCCATGCTGATTCTGAGTATGTAAAAACTTATTTTTTGAAAAGAAAAAAAATTGGGCATAACCCTGCCAAAATGCGGTATCTCCAAAATATCCGTATTTGATTGTTCGAAACCTGACGTGATAGGCAAAAACTAAGGTGATTTTTTGAAATCAGCACACCAAAGTTACCTAAAAACAGGTGTTAGAATTAAATCAGCAAAATTGGTGTTGGGCAGTGTAATATAATAATATAATAACGGTATAAAATAGTTGGATATTTGAGAGATTACGCTTTTATAAAGATCTGAGTGCGCTCAATGCGCATGGTCAGCTTTTGATTTTGTGATGTCACAGAAACACGTGCGCGCACCTTGCGGTGACAAGTTTGGACCGGTTCTTTGGGTTCAGTTGTTTATTACGCTTTTCAGTAGGTTGTTCTGTTGGTGCTGTGCATGTAAATTGTAAAGTATAGGTGAGTGCAGTGCACAGTCGAATCTAATCAAGAATCGAAAACAAGTGGCCGAATCGAAATAAAAATATCCGAATCGCACACCTTTAGTTTACAATAGCATATTTGGTAAAGTTTTTACTTTCAGAATAGCCAAAATTTATTGTGGACCGTGTAACCCTTTATTTACGATCAGTACAAATTGGTAACGTTTCAGATACACGCATTCATAAGTAACTAAACAATACAAAAAATTCCGGCGTTGAAGGGTTAAATAAGGAGGCTACGTCATGGCGAAGTTTACCGACATTGGGTTTGGGTTGTACTTGGATGAGGGACCGTCCTTGGTGTCCGGGTGATGTATATATATAGCGACCAGTGGTTTGGATACTGCGTAAAGCTATAGGTCCATTTCGTCATATAACCTTTAATGTTACGAAGGTTAAACTCGCGTACACACTCAAAGTAGTTGAACCATTTGCATGGAGAGCGTATTATAACTGATTCAGAAAAGACCTATTAGGCCAACTGTGTCTATATATTTCTTGCTATTCGTTAGTAAATATCTTAAAACAGAAATGCTTTGCGCTCGTCGACTGTCGGTATATGGCAACAGTGGCATTTTTTTTATTTATTATTGTAAGTTAAATTTGGTGCTTTCATACGATAGAATTTTGTGAGCCGATTAAGGGTGGAGGCAAACTATATGTTAGGCTTTACGTGGTCGTTATCGTAAGCTTTTTCCGCAGTAAAGTGTGTTAAAGGTGTTCTGTACTTTCGTTTCTAGCAGTCGGGATAAACCTTGCGGCTCAATTTATCCCGATTATTGGAACTGATCGTATCATTCCAGTTTTTACATTTTCTGAAAGCTATTCTCTACTATAATATACTACATTATAGTATGGGTTTGCAAATCATCCAAAACATTAATGGCTTAATTTTTGCAGTTTGTTTTTCTCAGGTTTTTTTCTTAGCTTTGATGGTAAAGAATAAAGTTTAAAAATTTAAAATAAATTTTTACATTTAATGAAAGTATTAGTGTTCGATTTTCAAACATTTTATATATATATATACACCCCAAGATGCTCAGCTTCGCAAATGTTTGCTACCTGCAATATTCCGAGCTTCCCGGAAGTAACAAGACGTGCTCAATACAGTCTAATGCAAAGAATTAAAAAATCAACCAACTCGATTATCCAAGCTATCCATGAGTCCTGCCATTTATCCTCTAAGCCAGTGGTTCCCAAACTTTTATGGTGGCGACCCTGAATACAATATTGTCCTGGCCTGGCGACCCCCATAAACGCTGGTACATGCAGTGTTAATGACCAATCATTTTGATACGTTGTGTTTATATTCATATAGTTTGATTGAATTACCAACACACAATGAATTTCAAAGAGTTTTTAATTGGACAAAATGAAAAACAAATTTACATGAAAATGAGACTATTACACAGTCAAAGATTCTCTCAGTGGCTACCATGATGCTGCTTCATTTTCTGGGTAAGCTCCTCTAAGTTTGGTTTTATGTTGATGGACAGAGCACAACGCAAGTCATGCTGAGGATCCACGCGGTTCCTTGCTTTAGTCTTGATTGCAACAAGACCTGAAAATCCTTGTTCACAAAGATATATTGTTGGAAAAGAATGGGCTTATCCTTAAGTTGAGTCCAAAATTTCGAATACGGGAGGTTTTCAAAGCTATGGAATTCTTGGTACGAAAACGTCTGTAGCTCACTTAACTTCGACATTACAGTATTATTTCTAGTCAATTGTATATATTTCTATCCTTAGTACATGAATTGTCATTGTATTAAAATATTTGTCATATGGACTATAGTCTGCCAATAAACCTTTTCATTTTCATATATATTAGGGTGGCCCTTAGTATATATGGAGAAAAAATGAAAGTTGGATTTTTGTTTATCTCCCCCCCCCCCCAATTTGTTCAGTTCCTAGTAAAACCCACGTGTACAAAGTACTTTTGAAATCCAAAAATATTTAGAGGTCGCCCTCGTTCGTTGAAGTTTACTCAGGCAGCCAGGTCCCCCTTCCTCAACAAGAACTATTAGCCGCTTGGTGGCGGTGGTCTCGTGGAAGCCTACTTCACTCATTGTCGCCTGGTTCTAGGTGCAAGTGTCGTCATCTTGCAGTCAGGGAACTGCCGCAGGTGATCAGCGACAACTTGGAGGAGGAATTGCAGCTGCTGCTGCTCCACGAATCAACTTCTTGTTTAACTCTTGGATGAGAGCTACTCTCTCTCTCTGTTCGGTCGTTGACCACGGCGAAGCTTTCAACGACCCGCAGAGCTTTCTTGAAGGAGTTCTCAGCCGGCCAACTCTCCGGATCTTTGTGAAGGAATTCATCCGGAAGCTGGAGGCGAGTGAAGAGAGCCTTGGTGTTCCTCGTCACAAATTGCTCAAGGCCCTTATCGACGAAGGCACTCAAGGCGACTCTCGGACGCTTCGGCGGATGGTCGACGGCATCTTCGTCCAAGGCTTCGACCATGAGTTTTCTTCATGGCTAAAGATACTCTATCGGCAAAGAAGGCCATCCCCACGAGCTCTGACAGGTACCAGAGGTGGTGAGAAAGCTTCTTGCTGGTGGCAATGGGAATTCCTCGATCAGCTCCTTCATGAGATGGAAGTCGTTCCAGGGGAGTAGCATGGACACAAAATGGGAGTGCAGGAATGGTGCAATGCAATGTTGATCAATGTTGCAAAGGGAATATGCAACAAAGGGGAGGGGTGTGCAATAAAGGGGGATGGGTTATGCAACAAATCAATGCTGTAGAGGGGGGATGACCTCCCCCGAAAGGGGTAACCTTAACCTAAGAGAGGGAGAGAAATGAGGAGGAGGGTCTTTGGGAGGATGTGGGATGTCCTTACCTCACAAAGGGAAACTTAACCTAAGAAGGATAGGGGTGTTCGCCTGGCTCCAGCCAGACTCATTATGAGCGTCCAGGGCCAAGCAGGTGTTATATAGAGGGTCGTCAGTTGCCAGCTACCACTTTTTTATATATGGAAGGGTTACCAGAGAGCACTATATATTTATTTTTATTTTTATTTAGATGGGTTGCCAAATTTTTTTTTATTTAATTATGTTCAGGTGTACCTTATTAGGGCGAGTTGCCAGGTTGCGCCATTTATTTTAACTTACTTAGACGAGTTTCCACTTGTTTGTTTATTTATTTATTAAAGGCAAGAATGACTTTCTCCTTAATTTGATCAGCAAGAGAACTAATTATTTAAACGATTCCCAATATTAACAATAAAAGAAATACACTAGACAATTAATCCATGGCTTAGCAAAAGAAATCGTTCATCTTAATGTTAATAATAAAAGAAATACACAGGACTCTCTATATTGTACATTATTCCAATAACATATTCTCTAAGAATAATATTCAATTTACATATAATTCGAGACATGAAACTCTTATTTATTCTAACGCCTTAGAATGTATACTGTGTCTATTTACTTTTGACAATCCTTTCTATATATCTTCTATATTTTTTATAAACAAAAACCCGCGAAATCAAGAAGGATTCCTTTATTAATTTATTTTCAATTAAAATTAATTTCGTACCTTCACGCTAGTGTATTTAACAGTAAAAAAAACTCGTTCAAGTGTAATAATTACACGCACTAATATATATATATATATATATATATACAAGAATAAAATTTCAAGTGTTTATTTACTCTTGCCATTTTCTTTCCTTGAAAGCATCTCTGGAAAAAAAATGTATAATGGTAGAAACTCGACACGCATAAGAACTCTCATCTGACTTCCCCGAGGCTACTTGAAGACCGCAAAGGTCCATTTGACCTAAATCCATCCCATACCACCTAAGAGGAACCTCTCTCGACTCTTATTGTTTTCATTATTATTGAAGTTAAAAACAACATAAATATATACATAAGCATCACGTGCTTGTTTTCCAAATTATTTATAGGCTAAATTATCCTTTAAGTAATGAATTGTTCATTTTGACAAAGATCAAGCTTGTCACCCACCCGCCTTAGACCTACAGTTTAACGTTGAATCCGAACTATTTTTTTTGCATGCAATTTGTGTGATATCATCTTCATAGTTGTGTTAAACTTTACATTGTCTCTGTTATTGAAATGAAATGAATGAATGAAAATGAAAAATGGAAAGGTTTATTATTTTATTTTTTGCGATAATTTCACGAAGATTAAACTTATCGCTCCTCCTCTCGAGTTGATCTGATGAAGTGGTGAGTTGGCTTCTTTTATTCTCCACCTCACATAGGTACACCAAGCTCATCGGGGATTGTATGTACCAAGAAATTACGTCACCGCCCGGACTCGACCTCTCAACATCCGATCAGAACCCCAGCGTCTTAACCACGAGGATACCTAGGGCGCCCATTTATCTACCACCCCAACCAGACATTCATTTTCACAAAATAAACACAATTTAATCACACTCCTACGCGAGAATTGGCAAGTAGAAAGTCAAGCCGAATACATGAACCAAAGTTGAGGATCGAATAGTATGACCGCAAATAATAATGGAAAATATTGTCGTGATAGAGATTGCAAGTGGCAAATGTTGATCAATGTTGCAAAGGGGTGAGGGATATTGCATGAAGGGTGGGCTCTAAAATGGGAAAACCGATAATAGTATGGGCACAAATATGAATGTAAATATTGTCGTGGTAGAGATTGCAAGTGGCAATACACCTTGAGATGTGAGCATTAAATCTACGGAGAGAAGATAAAGACACCATTGGTCGACCAATCTAGATGTCCAAAGCGTGGGCCCGTTATATCGGTGTTACGAATAGCCAGAACTGCACAGCATACTCCAGGTGCAGCCGAACCAGGGAATTGTACAAAGAGCACAATCTCCTTGTTTCCGAAATCGCCTCCTGATATAACCCGCTCTTTTTCTCTGTGGTATTTACTTTACCTATAAGTTCTGTGGCGCGTGCAACAGGCTACCTTCAGAAGAAAACAGTTCCTCTGCGGTTCAGCTCAAGAAAATGGATAAGCCGAACCTTGCACACTATTTGAGGTGTAGGAATATTTTTCCCTGGAACCGTAACCACTGATACATCCTCGGTATGAGATGCATTACTTATTGAGATACTCCTTGTCCTTGTAATTCCATATATCTCGTGTACACTTTCCACATTGTGTTCTGTAACTAATACAGAAACACTCTAAAATTGTTGTGAAAGAAGCTTTATGCAAAAGTGTAATGAAAAAAGAACAGCTTCAGAGTTCATTCACACCATGCGTACACTTATCTCGTGTACACAGTTAGTGGAAAATAAAGCGCACCAATGAAACTCGAGACTCGTTTAAAATAACCTAAAGTAAGCATATATCATTCCTCAATTTCGTACAATATTTTCCAACAACCCATTCTTTCATCTCTTCTTGGACTATCTCGTGATGGGAGGCCGTTCTCTGCACCCAGATGATGTACTGACCCGTGGTTCGGGTGCCACCTAAAACTGTAGGTCCCCTTCGTCAAATGACCTTAGATATTGCGAAGGGAGTTAAACAGCCCACATCAATCATTCGATAGTGCACTGACGATGCAACGTCGTATACATCCGGTTACAACAACCAAATATGAATTATATGACAACCAAACCGAATGGTTACTTTGATTACTACGATATTTTGTGACCCTTCTAAACTATTTTCTGTTATTATATATAAATGAGTTTGTCAAATAAATTATATTAACAGTGATTGTACGCTTTGTACAAATTATACCATTGTTAGGAGTTATCATTTAAACTAAACATGCTTCTAAAATCGACATCGTTGAGCCCGTGTAAGAACTTGAAAACCTCGATGAGTTGACCGCGCAGCCTCCGAGTTTCCAGCGAAAACAATAGGATACCCATTTATCTACCAACCAACCAGACATTTTCGTGCATTTTCACGAACTAAATATCAGGTAATCCCATAAATAATGTTTTTTACGATAGATTAAGTTTAAACTAGTCCTCCTCTGTTTAAGCATAAATTTTCCGAAGGTTATATCTAAGAGGAGATCTATCGTGTTTCGCTACATACTTTACAGACCTTGACCAGTGAAGACGTGTCTTTTGCTTTATGTGAACCTCCCATAAACATGGCGGTATCAGAAGAGCATATCAGGCATATAATGCTTTACGAGTTCAAAAAAGGGAATAGTGCTACTGAAGCAACGCGAAACATTCAGGACGTTTATGGCAACGATATTCTGCATGTGATGAAATGTCGAAGATGGTTTCAAAAGTTTAGGAATGGTGACTGCTGTTTGACAGATGCAGCATGCTCTGGACGCCCTGCTGAGTTTGATGATGACCTGCTGTTAGCCGCACTTGAAGAAGACTGTTCAACAACTGTCGAAGAATTGGCCCAGAAACTCAATTCATCCCCGTCACCATCCATCGACATTTGCAACAACTCGCGAAAGTGCCTAAGTTAGGAAAACGGGTGCCACATGAATTGTCGGTCGACAATCTGAGGGTGCTGGTAAACATTAGCACAGCTCTTCATTCCCATGAACTCCAAGATCCGTTTTTGCACCGTTTAGTGACTGGTGATGAAAAGTGGATACTGTACCAGAATGTTAAGCGCCGTCGACAGTGGGTTTGTGCCGGAGAACCAGCGACACCACAGCCAAAACCAAATCTTCACCCTCGGAAGGTGTTGCTTAGTGTTTGGTGCGATAAAGATGGTGTAATACACTTTGAAACCTTACCACACAACCAAACAATCACCGCTCAAGTCTACTGTCAACAACTGGATCGATTGAACACTGCACTAAAAGAAAAGAGACCTTCTTTGGTTAATCGGAAAGGAATCGTGTTCCACCACGACAACGCACGTCCTCATACCGCTCGGATCACTTCTGCAAAAATTGAGGAGCTTGGGTGGGAAAAACTTCCACATCCTCCATATTCTGCAGGCCTTGCGCCTTCAGATTATCATCTCTTCAGGAGTCTGCAAAACTATCTTGACGAGAAACAGTATACTTCTTTAGATGACCTGCACACCAGTCTCTACGTTTTTTGCCTCAAAACCGCCTGAATTTTATAAACATGGCATTGAAAAGCTTGTAGGACGTTGGCAGAGTGTCATTGATTCCGATGAAAAATATACTAGATTAAAAAGTTTCAGTTGAGTTTTTTTTTTCTTCAAATTCCAATCTAAAAAACATTACTTATGGGCTGACCTAATACATTTTCTTCACACTCCGGCACTCTATTTGAGAGAAACATGACCATTTTTTTCCTTTTTGCCTAGCAAACGATACTCGTCTCTAAATTCTATACAAAAACTCGCGCAAGACTTTTGCCACAACTCGCTACAAACCTCGTCATTATATACATTAATGTAGTTGTAAAAATACTTCAGATTCTCCATTATGACAAGATTTACATTCTTAGTCGTAAGGTACGAGTACTCGGTATGATGCAGCATGACATAATACCGCTTGTCACATCCATTTATCAACAAGACTCACTAACCATAACCGTTGATTCTCTTCTGCACGTGTTGTTTCTTCCACTTGACGGTATGTGTGCTTTTATAAAGTTTAGTTCTACAACATAGTTCAATACATCGTTTGTACCACGAAACAATGCCCTCGCCAGAATAGCCGTAGAGTATTTGTACTTCTTGTTTCTCAAGCTTCGCACGGTTCAATGTAGCCTTAAAAGCATCAAAGGAGAGTAGAATAGGAGAGTCTTTCAGTGTTCACCACATCTTCACACTTTACCGAATATCACTTCATAAAACTCGAGTACGCAATATTAAAGGTAGCCATCACTATTTTTCGTTTACGCGAGATTTCTTCAAATACACGTCTGAGATCCACGGCTTGCAGCGCTCAACTGAGCACGCAGGGGCAGAGATATGCCAGGTAGTAGCAGGAGTCACGTGACCGATCATACAGGGGGCGAAGCTTAGGACAGATAATTCAAATGAATGAATTTATTAATATCTTATCACCTGTTAATTTCTAGGAGAAAGAATAAGCGCGAGATATCCCATTATAAAAGTTACGCTAGAAATTCCTTGGGTACTGGAGCACAATGGTACCCCGGGTAGAGTTTAAGGGTTAAACTAACAAAAACTGATATAATTTTGATACTACGATTTCAAGGTTTTACGCACTTCTCTGTTCATAGTTAAACATAGGCGTAAGTTTTCTTCAAAACTGATAGTAAGTCAGTTTAAAACTTAAGCCCACATAATGTTTAGTTAACTTTAAACTTGCTTTTTGTTATGTATTAAAACCAATTACTTATTTGAGGTTTGATAGTTCTTCCTCTTTCGAGCTCTGTTATCTGAAAGCTCTTCACTCTGTGGTCCTTCAGGTTTTCAGTCCTATTTATTAATGTGTTTTAAAGGATAGGACGTAGAAATGAATTCTTACTGTGATAACATTCTCAAATGAAAGGAAGTTTCTTTAGAGGAGTATTGAGCTGGTGAAAGAGAGAGTAGGTCTTTTCTTACAATTCCCACTGTTATAGTGTTCAATTCTTGTGTGAAATCCTATCACTGCTAAAATTTTACATACGGTATAAGTTGTATATCAGTTAGGCATTTGAACGAAACGTTTTTCTAACATTGAATTCGATGTGTAACATTAGCGTAACTTCTCCAGATTGATATATAATGCTACTAGCTCTGGCTGATGAATTTGTTAACACAAGAAATAACAGAAAACAAGAAGAAAAAACTGCATAGATTTAGTGTTCACAAACAACAGCAACCTAATAGATAATGTAGGAATATCCCCATCTATAATATCGGATCAAAACATTATTGAAATAATAACCAATATAAAAGCAACAAGAAAGGAAAGAACACGCACAACAGAAGAAGTAATTTCGAAATTTTTAATTTTCACACCAAAGGTATAAATTGGGAAGATGTTGCATCCAGCACGGAAGTAATAGATTGGAAATCCATCTTCGTCGCCAAGTCAACGGAAGAGATAATAATGACCGTAGAGGAGAAGACGCTGGAAATTGTGGAAAGACATGTCCCAAAAATACTACAGAGGGAAAGAGAATCAGGTTCGAGAAACAAAAGGTCATTGTTGAGGACCCAACATACAGTGGACCGATACAGGTGAGATCATTGTGGAAGGAAGAAAGGTACAGGGATCGAATATTGTAGACATACCAATAATCCAATATTATCTTAAGGAAATGCCTAATTCTTAACGTAACAACTGAACCTAACTTAACTTACATTTCTTTAGGGTGAATTTCACACTTAAACACATGAAATGAATGAATGATGCAAACCCACAGGGAAAAAGAAGAAATGTTTCCAAGTCCTTTCGTGTATTCAGCAGTACACCTCGTTGGGGAATGGAGAAGGCGAGTGACGAAAATATATACATATGTACAACGGAACAGAGAAATAAAGATTAGCACATGGTTAAGAAGCATTGATTAAAAGCGAAAGACATTTTGACAAGATATTGTTAATTTTATACATTCCATATTCTATTCCTACTACTACTAATGGGAAAAAACCTTGGTTTTACTTGTTCTAATGCTAGCAGCAACAGAGAGGAGTTTTTCAGGAATTGCCGTCGCCATCCATCTCCTGGCTCATACTTGTGCCCGGAATCGTGCAAAATCTGTTTTTCGAGTCGCCAAAATTTCCTTCATGCGACAAAATTGTGAAAATCTATACAATTCTAAGTCTTCTCGCTCTTTCTGGCGTCTAGTTAAGAACCTCTCCAACAACTTTACATGTTCATCCTCTCCCCTTTTCCAATCTGGCTCAGTTGCCATCTCTTCTCTTCACAAAGCTGAACTCTTCGCTCGAACTTTCGCTTCCAACTCAATCCTGAACGATTCCAATGCTATTCCTCCGACATAATTATGTCTGAAACAACCACAATCGCTTCATTGTGCTTTACTGTGCTCAAGAACAAATTCATGCCTAAAGACACCTTAGTCGTGGCAAACTCTTTCGTCTTTGTCTTTCATCTGATGCTATTCCTTCCTGCTGGAAGTTCGCTTTCATTCATCATGTCCCAAAGAAGGGTGACCGCTCTCAACCCTCCAACTATCTTCCATTTGCTTTGATTTCTTGCCTTTGTAATGTTTTTGATTCCATCCTTAATAGGAAAATTCTTAATCACCTCTCTTCTTAGTCTTCTTTCAGATCGTCAGTATGGGTCTTACAAGGGAAACTCTACTGGCAATCTTTTTGCATATCTCTCTACCTCTTGGTCATCCTCTTTTTGGGATTTCGGTGAAACCTTTGTTATTGCGATATACATATCAAAAGCTTTTGATAGTCTGGCACAAATCTTTAATTTCCGAACTGCTATCCTTTGGTTTCAATCCTTCTATCTGTGCCTTCCTCTCTAATTTCCTTTCTGGACGATCTATAGATGCGGATGAAGATGGCCACTGTTCTCCTCCTAAAGCTATTAACAGTGATGTTCCTCAGATTCTGTCCTGTCACTCACTCTTTAACTTTTATTGATCAATGATCTATTAAGTCGCGCACTCTGCCCTATTCACTCCTATGTCGATGATTTCACTCTTCACTTCTCCACCCGTTTCATAAAGCGTCCCACCAACACTCCGTGCTTCGCGTAGGAAGGCTATGGTACACCTGACCTTTGATCTTTCTGCTATCTCAGACGGGCAGAACCATGTGACTTTCAATGCTTCAAAAACTCAGTTTCAGGGAATTTTGGCGACTCAAAGAACAGATTTTGCACGATTCCGGGCACAAATATGAGCCAGGAGATGGATGGCGACGGCAATTCCTGAAAAACTCCTCTCTGTTGCTGCTAGCATTAGAACAAGTAAAACCAAGGGTTTTTTCACCATTAGTAGTAGTAGGAATAGAATATGGAATGTATAAAATTAACAATATCTTGTTAAAATGTCTTTCGCTTTTAATCAATGCTTGTTAACCATGTGCTAATCTCTCTATTTTCTGTTCCGTTGTACATATGTATATATTTTCGACATTCGCCTTCTCCATTCCCCAACGAGGTGTACTGCTGAATACACGAAAGGACTTGGAAACATTTCTTCTTTTTCCTTGTGGGTTTGCATCACTCATTCATTTCATGTGTTTAAGTGTGAAATTCACCCTAAAGAAATGTAAGTTAAGTTAGGTTCAGTTAAGTTACGTTAAGAATTAGGCATTTCCTTAAGATAATATTGGATTATTGGTATGTCTACAATATTCGATCCCTGTACCTTTCTTCTACAATGATCTCGTGTGTCGGTCCACTCTATGTCGGGTCCTCAACAATGACCTCTTTTGTTTCTCGAACCTGATTCTCTTTCCTTTGTTGTATTTTTGGGACATTCTTTCCACAATTTCTAGCGTCTTCTCCTCTACGGTCATTATTATCTCTTGCGTTACTTGGCGACGAAGATGGATTTCCAATCTATTACTTTCGTGCTGGATGCAACATCTTCCCAATTTATACCTTTGGTGTAAAAATTAAAAATTTCGAAATTGCTTCTTTCTGTTCGTGTTCTTTCCTTTCTTGTTGCTTTTATATTGATTGTTATTTCAATAATGTTTTGATCCGATATTATAGTTGGAAATATTCCTACATTATCTATTAGGTTGCTGTTGTTTGTGAACACTAAATCTATGCAGTTGATTTTTCTTGTTTTCTGTTATTTCCTGTGTTAACATAAATTCATCAGCCAGAGCTAGTAGCATTATATATATATATATATATATATATATATATATATATAATCTCAATCTGGAGAAGTTACGCTAATGTTACACATCGAATTCAGTGTTACAAAAACGTTTCGTTCAAATGCCTAACTGATATACAACTTGTATGTAAAATTTTAGCAGTGATAAGATTTCACACAAGAATTGAATACTATAAAAGTGGAAATTGTAAGAGAAGACCAACTCTCTCTTTCACCAGCTCAATACTCCTCTAAAGAAACTTAACTCCTTTCATTTGAGAATAATGTTATCACAGTAAGAATTCATTTCTACGTCCTGTGCTTTAAAAGACAACATTAATAAATAGGACTGAAAACCTTAAGGACCACAGAGTGAAGAGCTTTCAGATAACAGAGCTCGAAAGAGGAAGAACTATCAAACCTCAAATAAGTAATTGGTTTTAATACATAACAAAAAGCAAGTTTAAAGTTAACTAAACATTGTTAGCTTAAGTTTTAAACTGACTTACTATCAGTTTTGAAGAAAACTTAAGCCTATGTTTAACTATGAACAGAGAAGTGCGTAAAACCTTGAAATCGTAATATCAAAATTATTATGTTTTTGTAAGAGTACTCGTACCTTACGACTAAGAATGTAAATCTTGTCATAATGGAGAATCTGAAGTATTTTTACCACTACATTAATATATATAGACGAGGTTTGTAATGAGCTGTGGCAAAAGTATTGCGCGAGTTTTAAATAGAATTTAGAGACGAATATCGTTTGCTAGGCAAAAAGGAAAAATATGGTATATGTTTCTCTCAAATAGAGTGCCGGAGTGTGAATAAATTGTATTTAGTTCGTGAAAATGCACGAAAATGTCTGGTTGGTTGGTAGATAAATGGGTATCCTATTGTTTTCGCTGGAAACTCGGAGGCTGCGCGGTCAACTCATCGAGGTTTTCAAGTTCTTACACGGGTTCAACGATGTCGATTTTAGAAGCATGTTTAGTTTAAATAATAACTCCCAACACTGGTATAATTTGTACAAAGCGTACTATCACTATGTTAATATAATTTATTTGACAAAATCATTTATATATAAGAACAGAAAATAGTTTAGAAGGGTCACAAAATATCGTAGTAATCAAAGTAACCATTCGGTTTGGTTGTCATATAATTCATATTTGGTTGTTGTAACCGGATGTATACGACGTTGCATCGTCAGTGCATTCTGTCGAATGATTGATGTGGGCTGTTTAACTCCCTTCGCAATATCTAAGGTCATTTGACGAAGGGGACCTACAGTTTTAGGTGGCACCCGAACCACGGGTCAGTACATCATCTGGGTGCAGAGAACGGCCTCCCATCACGAGATAGTCCAAGAAGAGATGAAAGAATACGTTGTAGGAAAAAATTGTACGAAATTGAGGGATGATATATGCTTGCTTAAGGTTATTTTGAACGAGTCTCGAGTTTCATTGGTGCGCTTTATTTTCCACTAACTGTGTACACGAGATAAGTGTACGCATGGTGTGAATGAACTCTGAAGCTGTTCTTTTTTCATTACACTTTTGCATAAAGCTTCTTTCACAACAATTTTAGAAAGAGTTTCTGTATTAGTTACAGAACACAATGTGGAAAGTGTACATGAGAGAGAGGGAATTACAAGGACAAGGAGTATCTCAATAAGTAATGCATCTCATACCGAGGATGTATCAGTGGTTACGGTTCCAGGGAAAAATATTCCTACACCTCAAATAGTGTGCAAGGTTCGGCTTATCCATTTTCTTGAACTGAACCGCAGAGGAACTGTTTTCTTCTTAAGGTAGCCTGTTGCACGCGCCACAGAACTTATAGGTAAAGTAAATACCACAGAGAAAGAGCGGGTTATATCAGGAGGCGATTTCGGAAACAAGGAGATTGTGCTCTTTGTACAATTCCCTGGTTCGGCTGCACCTGGAGTATGCTGTGCAGTTCTGGCTATTCGTAACACCGATATAACGGGCCCACGCTTTGGACATCTGATTGGTCGACCAATGGTGTGTGTATCTTCTCTCCGTAGATTTAATGCTCACATCTCAAGGTGTATTGCCACTTGCAATCTCTACCACGACAATATTTACAATAATATTTGCGCCCATACTATTCTCGGTTTTTCCATTTTAGAACCCACCCCTCATGCAATATCCCTCACCCCTTTGCAACATTGATCAACATTTGCCACTTGCAATCTCTATCACGACAATATTTTGCATTATTATTATTTGCGGTCATCCTATTCGATCCTCAACTTTGGTTCATGTATTCGACTTGACTTTCTATTTGCCAATTCTGGCGTAAGAGTGTGATTAAATTGTTTGTGAAAATGAATGTCTGGTTGGGGTGGTAGATAAATGGGCGCCCTAGGTATCCCAGTGGTTAAGACGCTGGGGTGCTGATCGGATGTTGAGAGAGAGAGTCGGGATGGTGACATTGTAATTTCTTGGTACATAAATCTCCGATGAGCCGGGTGTACCTATGTGAGGTGGAAAGTAAAAGAAGCGAACTCACCACTTCATCAGATCAACTCGAGAGGAGGAGCGATAAGTTTAATCTTCGTGAAATCATCGCAATAAAAATTAAAATAGTAATAATAAACCGTTCCATTTTTTCATTTTCATTCATTCATTTCATTTTATTTAAATAATAGAGATAATGTAAAGTTTTAACACGACTATGAAGAAAATACCACACAAATTACACGCAAAGAAAAATAGTTCGGATTCAACGTTAAACTGTAGGTCTAAGGCGGGTAACAAACTTGATCTTTGTCAAAATGAACAATTCGGGGAGAAGGAAAACCGATTTAGCTTATTATTACTACTGTAATTTGCACCACCCTATATACAGTATATATATTGCATATGGAAATATGATAAGGAAATTTATTACTTAAAGGCTAATTTAGCCTATAAGTAATTTGGAAAACAAGCACGTGATGCTTATGAATATATTTGTTGTTTTCAACTTCAATAATAATGGTAATAATGAAAACAATAAATGGGATGGATTTAGGTCAAATGGACCTTTGCGGTCTTCAAGTAGCCTCGGGCAAGTCAGATGTGAGTTTTTGTGTGTTGAATTTCTATCGTTATACATTTTTTTCTTGTTCCAGAGATGCTTTCAAAGAAAGAAAATGGCAAAAGTAAATGAACACTTAAAATTTTATTCAGGAGAATATATATATATAATATAGTGTGTCATTATATTTGAATGCTTTCTTCTTTTATTGTTAATTGAATATACTAGCGTGAAGGTACGAAATTAATTTCAATTGAAAATAAATGAATAAAGGCGCGGATTTTTGTTTATAAAAAAAATAGAAGATATATAGAAAGGATTGTCAAAAGTAAATAGACACAGTATACATTCTAAGGTGTTAGAATAAATGAAAGCGTTTCATGTCTCGAATTTTAGGTAAATTGAATATTATTATTAGAGAATATGTTATTGGAATAATGTACAATATAAAGAGTCCTGTATATTTCTTTTATTATTAATATTAAGATGAACGATTTCTTTTGCTAAGCCATGGATTAATTGTCTAGTGTATTTCTTTTATTGTTAATATTGGGAATCGTTTAAATAATTAGTTCTCTTGCTGATCAAATTAAGGAGAGTCATTCTTGCCTTTAATAAATAAATAAAATAAATAAGTGGAAACTCGTCTAAGTAAGTTCAAATAAATGGCACAACCTGGCAGCTCGCCCTAATAAGGTACACCTGAACATAATTAAATTAAAGAGAGAGTTGCCAAATTTATCTAAATAAAAATTAAAATAAATATATAGTGCTCTCTGGTAACCCCTCCATATATAAATAAGTGGTATCTGGCAACCTACGACCCTCTATATAACAGCTGCTTGGCCCCTGGACGCTCACAATGCGTCTGGCTGGAGTCAGGCGAACACCCCTATCCTTCCTTTGGTTAAGGCTTAGGTTAGGTTTCCCTTTGGGGGGTGAGGACATCCCACCTTCTCCCCCAAAGACCCTCCTCCTCATTTCTCCCCCTCTCTAGGTTAAGGTTCCCCCTTTGGGGGGAAGTCATCCTCCCTTCTCCCCTCCCTCCCCCTTTGCAACATTAATTTGTTGCATAGCCCTTTCCCCCTCTGCAGCATCGATTTGTTGCATAACCCCTTGCAACATTCCATTTTGCAACATTGATTGCATTGCAACATTCGTGCATACTCCGATTTTGCGCCCATACTACTCAGGGGGGCTTGCACCGCCTGAGGAGCCGTGTTCCATGTTTTCATGTAGATCACCACGGCAAAAACCGGGAGATCACGCACTCCTCTCTCCTCCGATGGTGTCATCCTGAACTGCTCCCGGAAGAGCCACATTTTGATCGCATATAGCACCTTCGCCATCCACCGAGCGCGTTGCATTGCTCCGGGAGCTGTGAACTTGATTCCATGCTTTGGTGTGTGTCCAAGGAAGATTGTACTGAGCTCAAGGAACTCCGGTAATCGTCGCGAACATGAACTGTTTTTCTTCTTGAGAAATCGAGCAGTTCGTCCCGCGAAGATGCCACTGAGCTCTCCACAGAGGGATCAGTTGAAGCCGGCTTGAACTTGTCTTGATCAGTGAACTGCCAGTGACCCATGAACTTTGTACAGGAGTCTCTCAGGTCCCGTCGACGATCTTCCGATGGTTGTCTCGAAAGCGGCTCCAATCACAAGTTTGTGCCAAGTTTCTCCTCCATGAGAGCACAGGCGCCAGATCGATGACCTGTGTTCGAAGTTGTGGTGTCGAAGCTTAACGCCTAAACCCCGTCGTCGATCTTCCAGTCTTCGAGACACTTGACGACGGCCGCTGCTTGCGCCTCTCCAGTTCCGGATGGAAGCGTTGGAACACCTAAGAGTTGCTCAACTCCGAGGACAGGCAAGCAATCAACATGTTCTCGGGATGTCAGATCTTCCATGAGCCTACCCCATCCCAATGAACGGTAAGGGGAACGTTGGTGGAGAACTACTACAAACCTTTCGACTGGGCCGAACGATAGCGAGCCCTTTCTCTGTGGACGGAGTTCCGAGTGATGTTCAAGTCAATGACATCATGGCACTTCACGATGATGATGATGCCAGCACCGCTCAGCTGGTTGACGCTTCCTGCTCCTCCTGTTCCCTCTTCCGTTGCCTGGCCTCCTGCTCTGAACTCTTCCGGGATTCCTCGTCCTTCCGGGCCTGTACCATATCCAATCCATAGAGCCGATGCAGCCTGGCCTCCCCTTCTATCGCTGGGCCAGAAGGAAAGCCCGGTCCTCAGGATTCTTCATCAGGACCAGTGCATCCGCATGAGCGATGTCAGATCTTCCAAGCGCTCTTGAAACTCCTGTTCCTTCTGCTTGTGGGATGCACTGGTCCTGGTCGGATGTTTTTTCAGAGCTTTCCACTCCTCGAAGACCGCCTCCAGCTTCTTGATGCAATGCTGGTCAGCTCGCGTTGAAATGCTGGCTTTATCCCATAACGCCTTGATGGCCTCTACTGTTTCGCGACTGGCGTCCCGTGTGGTCTTTTTCTTCTCCAAATGGAGGAACAGGAAATGCCCAAAAGCTTTCTCGATTCCATCCTGAGGAAAGAATAAAGGAGTGTTAGATACAACTTCCATGTATATGTACAACTTCCTGTATAATAGTAAAACTTCAACTCACGAGGGCGACCTCTAAATATTCTTGGATTTCAAAAATATTTAGCACGCATGGTTTTTCCTAGGAACTGCACAAATTGAGGGGTTAGAGAAACAAATTTCAAACTTTCATTTTTAAGGGTCACTCTAATACCTAAATTATATATATATATATATATATATACAGGGTGGGCCGTAAGTTTCCATACATAGGAAAAATTAAACGTTTGTTTTTATGTTTCAGATACCCTAAGAATATGCGTTTGACGTAAGATTTTGTTTACTGATGAAGCAAATTTTTACGTCAATGGAGAGGTTAATCGGCAAAACATACGTTATTGGAGTAATGCTAACCCTAACTGGCTGAGTCCGACGAAGATGCAAGGTGCCGGTAAAGTGATGGTGTGGGCCGGGATATGGGGTGACAGAATTATTGGACCAATTTTTGTCAGTGGAAATCTTAATGCCGAAAGGTATCTTTAACATGTTGCAAGAAGAGATTTTCCCATCCCTGCTAAACGAGGAAGGTAACTTCCCAGTTTACTTCCAGCAAGATGGAGCTCCACCTCATTATGGTCTTCACGTGCGTCGGTATTTGGATCAGCAGTTTCCGAATGCTTGGATTGGTCGGCGTGGTCCTGTGGAGTGGCCTCCAGATCCCCAGATCTCACCCCCTTGATTTCTATCTTTGGGGGCACTTGAAGGCCATGGTGTATCAGGAAAAGATACGAGACATAAATCATCTAAAGGAACGTATCACCAACGCCATTACAAGCATAACGTCAACTGTGCTAATGCGTGTTCATCAACAGTGGGGAACACGTATTGAAATGTGTTTTCAAAACAATGGCAACCATGTAGAGCATATTATATAAATAAAAATGGTTGTCCATAAAAAAGTTTATTTTTCCTATGTATGGAAACTTACGGCCCACCATATATATATATATATATATATAATATATATTATATAATATATATATATATATATATATAATATAAGGGGTCCCGCGTCTTACGGTACCTAAGCGCCAAAATTAAAATTCGCCAGAAATCGCCTCCAAAGTTCAGCAATGTTGTCGCAATAGTATCTGTTATTAATTGAGCTAGAACGTTCATTTTTGGCTAAATTAGAGTTCTAAGTATGCTAATGAAGATGTTGAGTTTTTGGAATAGATTTTCATATTTATATATATTTTTTTTAATTTTTTGATTTTCTTATGGCGAACTTTGGGTGAACTTTTGGCTGGCGATAGAGGTGAAAAAAGTAATTCGCTTCTTAAGGTTTTCAACCATACTTCTATTGTCGATAGAGGAAGGGTGAAAATAGTGATATCCATCAAAAACACGTTTTCGCCTGTGGTGGCGCTTAGGTATCTTAAAACGCGCGACCCCTCATATATTTATATGTGTGTGTGTGTGTGTGTGGCCCCCGATTTATGCGGTAGTTACGTTCCTGGAAATTGGCGCATAAATCGAAAGCGATAATCCCATAGAAACTCGTTATAAATTTTGTTAGGTTCCCAGACCAATCATCGAAGACATGTTACTCTTACTACAGAGCTAAAATACGTATATAAAATAGATGTTTATATATAATGCACGATTAAATTAGGTAAATGGGTAAATAATGCAACCAGCAAAACCAATAATTGTACAAAAGCACTGTTTAGTCTTACCTTATACATATTCAGTCGATCATTACAGGGAGGGTTTGGATGAGTAAAGATGTCTTCTTAATTCCTAATTCCTTAACAGTATGTACGTAATGAAGTATTTACAAAGTCTATGTACAAAGGACACTGAATGGAGGATTTATTTGTCATCGGAAGGAACTTTTTGCGCGGATGACGAGGGAACATAGTGGCAGATGTTGATGGCTTGGGTTCTTCGGATTATGTTCCACAAGAAACTGGTCCAAGTTAAGCTGCTTCGCGTTTCGGGCTTTGTCGTCGAGTATGATTTGGTAGTAAGCTCCATCAGCTTTGACTGCTCGTCGGACCTTGCTGCTTCTCGCGAAATCGAAGTCCTCTTCGGATAGGATATCGAGAGCCGAGTTAAGCTTTTGAAAGAACTCGCGAAGTTTCTATACTGTGAACACTTTTGGAACAGTCATGCTGGCCTCTGGGTCGGAAACCTCCTCTTCACTTATTTCTCCATTTGTTCTAGATCCTCACTGGTCAGATCAGATTCATCGGCTTCAAGGAAATCATCATCTTCCATATCGTCGAAGCCGGCCCTCTTGACCAAATTAAGAATTTCCTCTCTTGCGGCAGAAATATTTTCATCCATTTTAAAGTCTTTGAATGACTCTACACACACATTATTCAACTCAAGGATGCCAAAATAATGTAAAACTAGTGAAAATATAAACCAAGCTACAATCATTTATTTGATTAATGACAATGCTTTTAAACATTGTTGGCAACTTAACCGAAAAGTTGACTGAAAATGAATCGCATAACTGAAAGTAGGGTGTGCGTAAAAGTGAAAGTGGAAGTAATTCGTCAACCACATAACTGTGAAAGCGCATAAACCGGGGGGCCACCTATTATATATATATATATATATATATATATGTATGTGTGATATATATATATATACAGGGGCGTAGCCAGAATTTCTTTTCACGAGGGGCTTATATATACTGTATATAAGGTTGCGCAAAAGTCGCGCATCATAGGAATTTTCAGTGTTGATTATAATACATTTTTTTTTTTTTTTAGGTAGGGGATGACTACGAAATTAACAATAGACGAGAGGGTGAGCTTGGTTTTAATGCATGAAATACCAACTACTACAAGTCGATGAATCGGTACAGAATTTAAATTCTGCACCGATTCATCGATTTGTAGTACCTGGTATGCCATGCATTTAAACCAAGCTAATCCTCTCGTCTATTGTTAATTTTGCAGCCATCCCCTCCCTAAAAGAAAAAATATATATTTTAGTCAACACTGAAAATTCCTATGATGCGCGACTTTTGCGCCACCCTGCATATTAAAAGTGTGTAAATTAATAAACATTCATAAATGTATTACAATAATTAAACATGTGCTGAAGGTACTTGGCATGGCGTACTTACTCATAGGTTTGATATTTCTATGCATTACTTATGATTTTATTTCGGGGGTGGCTGAGGCCCCCCCTAGCCCTCCCCTGTCAACGTCCCTGTGTATATATATATATGTAGGTTGTAGGGGATGATGACGTCAGTCTGTTCGTTCATACGTGCCTAAACGGCTAGGGAAATCCACCAAATTTAGTATACACATTAAAGGAGAACCAGGGAAGGTTTTAGTAACAAACCCGCTCCTCCCAGTTCCCATCTAGGTTGTGTTTCGGGGTGTTTTGCTGCACAAAGCGCAGCGGGCATTATTATTATTATTATTATTATTATTTTTTTATTATTATGAGGGGTCGCGCGTCTTAAGGTACCTAAGCGCCACCACAGGCGAAAACGTGTTTTTGATGGATGTCACTATTTTCACCCTTCCTCTATCGCGTGGTTTGGGTTATAATGACCTTACGACACTAGAAGTATGGTTGAAAACCTTATGAAGCGAACTACTTTTTTCACCTCTATCGCTAGCTGGGCTCTGGGCCCCAATATCCCGTTCATCTGGTGGGAGGTGATGGCGGAGAGATAGGGATAGGGAGAGAGACAAATAATAAGAGAAGGTATGGAATGACAGAGTAGTGAGTAGTGCTATTTCTTCTTTTTTTATTCATTTCTTTCATTTTTGTACTAATAATAGGCATAAGGCATTGACTCTTTACTCAATAATGTTTATTTACCTGCCATACATGTGATTTACATTAATATGGAATCATTCTGTGCCAGAAATCGCACCCAAAGTTCGGCATAATAAGAAAATTAAAAAAATTAAAAATATATATATAAAATATGAAAATCTATTCCAAAAACTCAACATCTTCATTAGCATACTTAGAACTCTAATTTAGCCAAAAATGAACGTTCTAGCTCAATTAATAAGAGAGATACTAGTGCGAGAATAGTGCTGAACTTTGGAGGCGATTTCTGGCGAATTTTAATTTTGGCGCTTAGGTACCTTAAGACGCGGGACCCCTCATATATCTTGCAACCGTGCATATGTTCCTTGCGAAGGTCGGGCTGGTGGCCTCACCTCTAAACTTGACTTTATGGAGGATAGAGTTGCTGTCCTGAGCTCTCCACCTCGTATACTGGGGTTATCCGGGACCGTCCTGAGCCAGGCGTATAGTTTTCTTCTGAAGACATCAACTTTCACATAGGTGGTGTTTCTGATGTCTTTGGGTAGCCGGTTAAATAGTCTTGGCCCCTGACAACAAGGCTAATTATTTTCAGAGTTGAGGATATCCCTTGTCTGGCTTTCAGTTTGGGAGCACAACACATTCTACTTTTCCTATTTCCCAGTGTCGTTTGGTTGGTTATGACTTATGAGGTTCAGTTTGAGGTTAGGTACTAGCAGTGTTGGGCACTAAAGCGTTAATCCGATAACAGTTAATTAACGAAGTTAACTTTTTTTAACGGACTATTAACGGAAGTTAATTTCCATTTATCGTTATCGGACCAGTTAACTTCCGATAACTCTTTAAATATTTAGTCTGTTAAAGTCCGTTAACACGTTAACTGCGAGATAAAATAATTACATAGAGAAAAATTACTTCTATTGAAAATTCACAGGAAAAGGTTAAGTAAAATAAAATATTTTATATAACGTAATATTATATATTATATTATTATTTTGAATTAATTTTGCTATTTTGTTTGAATTAATATTTTATTAGTTTAGTTACATATTTTATACGATGATATTTTACTTTTTTAGGTTCTTCTGTAAATTAAAATTTAGTTAATGGTTAGTGGTTACAAGGGTTTCAAAACATGTAATCAGTACATTTTTTATTAAAAATAAAAAAAAAGTTATTAAGCAAAAAAGTTGCAAAACTTGATAAAAATAGTTAAATACCTATTTATTGTTGGATTTTGCATAAATAAACATTTTCTATGGGTTTTAAAGCTTTTTTCCTTGATTTTTTTTAAATGTTAGTAAAGAAATAGTTATCGTTAACGGATTATCGTTAACTTCCGTTAACTTTGTAGTAAAATTATCGGATTATCGTTATCGGAGTTAAAAATTGGGGTTAACGGATTATCGTTATCGAAGTTAACTTTACTGGTTAACGGTGCCCACCACTGGGTACTAGTTTCTATATTATTTTCCATACGTACCTTATGGTGTACCTCTCTCCTTTCCAGCAAATTAAATTTAATGTACGTAGTCTTTCCTAATAATTGAGCTCTTTGCAGTCATTGATCTTGGCTCTGAAATTTTTGATTTCTTCTAGTTTATTGATTTTTTTTTTACGAGGCCATCAAGAC